>CAKNWU010136811.1:2567-16296 GCA_932072015.1 Andricus quercustozae | reverse complement strand
GGAAATTTTTCGAAATTCTATCACTAAAACAATTAGAATCAAAAAGACAAACAATGTTTACTCACCTCGTTCTCCTTATCAATCAAGACGTGCAACATATGATGTAAAATCGATAATATCGACCGCGATTAGTTCCTCCAAAGCCTATGACACAACCTAGTCACGCCAAATTGCACCGCATACCTATAAAGTGGCAATAAACCTAGACAAATCGAATGAAAAAATCGTTTTACCATAATGTGCAATGTGGGGTTAGGCCCTTTTGTTCGCTCGGCATTCCTTGGGTTAAGACCTTAACTGACTTTGACGAATTTGAAGAAAAAAAACTTTAATTTGTTTAGTTTCCACCCTCGAAATGGCGTTTGTTTGAGGAGTCAAAAAATGTGTAAAAGTCAATTTCGAAAAATTTGTCGGATAGGCCCTTTTGTTGCCCGACCCATCATTTACTCCGAGTCAGCTAAGCAAACTAGATACCAAAGGAGTCTAGGCAACCGAGCTGTAAAATGTAAAGCTTTACGCAAATTCGGCGATTCTGCCTTTCAATAGTCGCCATATTGGATTCACCATTTTAAGTTTTGCAATTACAACATCAGAATCGTAATCAGTGACCCCAAAAACCTTAAGATAACTTTCTATAACAATTATTTCTGATGTGCTTCTCGAGTGAATACAGGTGGCCTGCCAGGCACATTGCGTCTAAACTATGAAGTTTTAGGGTTGCGTCTACGGATGGTTAATCGAGCGAAGGAAATACCTCAGCTCGGAAGGAACGAAGAGAAAGTCCTAACAGAAATGTATATAGGACATTGACACCTTAGATATCACAGACATCAGATATGGCTCGCAGAAAGCCCTCTCTGTCGTCTGCGCGGAAGGGATTATGAGACAGTTATTCATATCCTTTGTCACTGTTCTGCGATTGCGGAGAAACGACTAACACTCACGGGCAGTAAGTGAATCAGTGATTCAGAAATATCGGCCAATAGCGTGTCTGCGGTCCTCGCCGTATGGAGGGGGCTTTGGGGGCATAATATTCCTAAAAGCTTGTACCATTAAGAAATGTCTTGTTCTTTTATGAAGTTACTTTCATAAATTAAGGAACATCATACTTTAATTTTATATATAAAAAGTATACCATTCCTACACTTATATATTTATAAGGACAGAGAAAAAGATTCTTTATAATTACCTTGCTTAATTATTATTGTCAATTATTATTTTTAGTAACTATTATTTTTTTCTTCTAAAATGGCTCGATACCCTTAAAATTGCTCCTTTTTTTGTAAAAATTTCCCCTGAATATTGGTAGAATTTGAAAACAAACATTTAGGGGATATTTTGACACCAAAATGAACAATTTGTGGGCCACGCTGCCCCGCAAATTTTTTTTATCACTTTTAAAAAACTCAGTTTATTACTAGTTAACAATTACCAATTGCATAACGAACGGTTTTTTAAAGTATTATTTAATACTTTGAAGGGATGTAGGATCAGAATTTCTCTCAACAATGCGATACTTAATACTTGAGTGGCTCCTTTTTCAAAACAATTGTACCTTGGGAAAATCTCTAGATACCTGGAAAAAACCTGGGATTTTTACCGAATTTTTTTACGAAATTTGAGTAAATTCCCTGTGATAATTCTGAAGATAATATTTTTTAATATTTGTATTGATATTTTTCAACATATAAAATATCCACTTAATCTACCGATTAATAGTATAAATTCCCGTGCTACTTTCTCAAATGGGCTGATCGCTCCTTTTACAGTTTCAAAAATGAAGAAACTAAAACTCCAAAACTGTCGCTTCATTTAAAAAAATATATTTCTAAACTCTTTCTGTCACTTTCTGCAATTATGAGTATGCGAAATTGATCATTCGCTGCATAAATTGACTTCCTCATTACTTTGCTTTTACTTTTTTGTTTAAAATTTTAAAAGAATTCTGAAGCAATCTTTTAATTCAGTTCTTAGGTTTCGGAAACCAAATTTTGCATGCAAATGTTCGTCACGTTAATAGTTTATTTACCCTTTGATGATGATTTTTCCGGGGCACCTGAAAGTTTTGACCCAGCACTATTAGTTTCTTGCAAGTTGTTCTACGTTTCACTCGTTAGTATATAAGGGCAGAGAGAATCGTAAGTTTGAGCGTGATGCGTGCGATTTATAGATATGAGATAGGTTTATGTATGCGTATGATTATTATCATATAGGATTCGTGAACAAACCACTCTAGCCAGCGAGCGACCTTCCAAGCATATACCATGAATGTGCGTTCATACACTTCCACCCGTCTTCCTTTTCGCCATTCGCCAACATGACACACAACATCACATGAACCCCATTTTTCGTATAGTGGTTTAGAAGGATTGCAAAGCATTTGTACCGAAATGTACAACATTTTATTTGGGTTCTTTCAAAGCACTATACCAATTTTCGTTATACGGATCCATTGCGAAATCTAATAGAGCGAGATATTAGTCTGTATTTTCATATTCATTATTCGACTTTTTCTAACCGCACCTCGATTATATTCCTAAATTCGTATATTTTATTTCAATTCTGGATATGCGATAAAAGAAATATTAATACCAAAAGTCTCACAGTGCGAACATAAGAGTACGAGTACTTTCAAAATACAGTAGAAACTCACATATATCTCTTATTTCCTGTCACCTTTATTTCCCGTTGGCTGTAGACGGTATTTCCATTTGCGCAGTTCCGGAAAATCCCACCACGGTCCCGGCATATTCTCCTCCGCGTCAGTGGGTGACCAATTAAAAACAAAAGAGGCCCGAAGAGCGGGAAGCCTTGAATTGAGTACTTTGACATGGCTTCATGGGAATACGTCTCACGACGTTTTCGATAAAATATTATAAACGTAAAAGTCATAAATGTACATATAGTAATATTTCTCAACTGTAGAATCTACTTTCTCAATCATGTTCCATTCTTTTGTCGATTCCCGATATTTCAGTTTCACGAAATAAAATAAAATATCCTAAATGTCAAGTTAGTGGTAATCTAATCTCAGATTTCGGGCAGGTGCTTGTATTTCGTGAGACTAAAAGGTCTTCAACCGATAAAAGGATCGAGAAAGAGAATTGCGTAAATGCATTCTACACTTGGAAAGATTACTACGCATACCTTTATAACTTACCTTCACGTTTCGGATATTTTTTCCAAAGTGCCCTATGCAGTTACAGTACCATGCACTAACCTCCCTGACGGCTGGCATTTCCACCTATCGACGTCATGCCACAAAACTCACTATTCCGCAAAATATTTGCGTCGTTTTTTGATTATATATTTTGATGGATTTTTAGTTGGCGAATTGTCGTATGGCAACAAAAACACTAACGCCAACAAAGTCTAACGTACCGCGACGTTTACAACTGCGCCATAAGCCGGATATCCACTCGCCTGAACCGTTTCCATAATGTTGCGCAATATATGTACTCGACAGAGTACTCGCGCTCTCGGCCCTTCCGAGGCGAGAATCGCAACTGTCTCTCGCCCTACGCGCTGAGAAACTGCGTGGGCCAGCAGTTCTAGGAATGTCGGGTGCATTTATTTGTATTATTATTGATAGTATTTATTATTGATTTCAAATCACCCGCGCTTTTCGCTTGAAAAAGTAGCGACCGGCGGCGCATCGGTACAAGAACGGCGCAACCAATGAACGTCGCTGATAAAAATGAACTACCCACTCGCGGTAAGGGTCGGGCCCCCTCCAGCGTAGAAATAAAATAATCGTTTCTAATCGTTTCGTTTCAAGGTCTGGAAAAAGGCGACTTTTTACTGTAGTTAATTTCATAAGATTCCGTTTCTACTTCGTCTGAATTAACTGTAGAGCCATTATCTAGCCAAAGAAAATTTTTTTATCACGATTAGCTGAAGAAAAACCCTGAAAAGCGCTTACTGTTTGTTCCTTTTGACGCCCGGCAACACACTTATGACAAATAACCGCAAGAGATTTATTAAGTGTTCCTTTAGTAGATCCTAATGGCACGAAACTCTGATTGAAAGCTACTATTCTTCAAGTAAAGACAGATACTTTCAATCCGTCCATGCGAGGCAGTATATTACAATGTCACTTGAGATACAGGAGTTTTCAACGTCATGTGGGGACTTTTCGCGAGCTGCCTTTGCTCTACTTTTATAAAGCGACCATTCTTGGCAGCTATCACAATCGGCAGTTTAATTTTCTTTTCAGTGATTAGGATGATGCAATTGGAAGGCCTTACAACGCTCGAATTTCTCGTGACCCAAAAAAAATATTCATTTTCTGAACAACTGACATGTAAAGTTCGTAGAAGCAAGACTCAAAGGGATTTTTTCAAGGAAATGTTTACACATGTCTATTATACGACGTTAATGAGAGACATTTGGCTTATACGATTCAATATGTCTTCAAATTTTATCATGCAGTATTGAGGTATTAGAATTAGTTTTCTTTCCTCGACTGTCTCTTAAATTTACAGTCAAAATAAATAGATCGGTATTATACATAGTGCTTCTAATTATGAGATAATTATTTGGCTTCTAACACAAGGATCAAAGAAAAAAACAATAAATTTTCTTCTGATTAAACTGATCATCATCTAACATATGATCGCTAAAATGATTGTTGCATATTGAATCACGGTTTACCATTCGCCGTTCGATAGGTTAGTGTTTTACATGACTGAATATTAGGGTGATTCAAAAAAACATGGTTTCCTCATGGCCTGAGAAAAAAAAAACTTTCAAGAAAAAGCAAATCAGTTGATTCTTACATGGTACGAAAGGCGATTGTTTAAATAATTTTCTAAAAATTCGAAAAAGTTGGTTTTCATAAAATACTGTATAACTTCTTTAATTTTAAATATAATTCAACTCAATTCAACGAGCTTGTCTGTGGTGCGATCCTGACTGAGTTTGCATGGTTCTAGTATTCAAAAAAACAAAAGTTTTTCTTTTGATTATTTCTATTGTTATGCTAGATGCAAGATTAGAAATTGTTTAGGGCCTGGCCTAATAAATTATGTGCAATGAAGCCATTTGTTTATAACAAATCATCCCGACGACTCACTAAATGCATAATTTTTCACCCTATTGGACACATTTAGCTATTGGAACTTATTGTGAACCTTTTTTCATATATTTCGAAGGATTTGAGGCATTATTCGCAGAATTTTTACAGTTCGTTTTTAATTTATGTATCATTCGCTGCTCCTTAATGAATAGATTACGTTTAGCTGACTTAAATTCAACATCAAACTTCAAGAAACAATGAAAAATATGTGAATTTATTCTTTCAGTTATGACATAAAAAGGTGTTTTTTAAGCATTTTCGAATGTATTTTTGCAACAAAAATAATAGAAATTTTCATTAACAAATAAATTTTACATTGAATCGATGGTTCTGAAAATCGGAAAAAATCTGTGATCTCGCCTGCACATAAAATATCACATGTGACAGATATTGATCAACAAATTTTCCGATAAATAATAAAATTCCAAACAACAAATGTTTATTCAGATCTCTGGATAGATATCCAATATCAATCAAATTTTTCAGACTTTTATAACGTTTTTTTACTGGAACAATATCTCCCTTGATTAAAAATTGCAATCTCAGTGTAAAAGATAGTCCAAAATTCGGAAAAAATAAAGATTTTTCTTCAAAATTATAATACCATTTATTAAGGTACATGAATTTGAGCAACACAGTCTTGCCACTTTTTATTATTAATAATATCACAAATGTGATCAAACTTTTTTAGTTTTTAAATAAGTTTAAGTTAAGCTTAATTTTTTTTACTAGGTTTGAATAAGTTTTAAAATTTCATTATTGGATTATAATAAGTTCAATGAACTTATTATAATCGAATAATGAAATTTGTTTGCTATGAGAGAATGCTTTAATTAATGGAAATGTTGAATATATAGACAAGCGCGCCAATTTCGTTCGAATTTCGAACCATGTTTTACACTATCTGCAAAAGTGGAATGATGTTTGATATTTTATCAAGAAAACTGACTGAACATTCATTTTTTTGGAATTTTATTATTTATGGGAATAAGATAATGAGTACTATTTTTTTATGAAAGAAGTTTTAAATAGTAAATGTGGTGATTAACAAATTAATTTGTTGATCAATGTCTGTCACATATTATGATATTTTATGTGCAGACGAGATCATAGATCTTACATCTAGCATAACAATTGACCTTAAAACATAGGTCTTGTCAAAATTCCCGGATACGTTTTTTTTTATTTGATTATGAAAAATCAGTTTTCAATTGTTTATAAAAAAAATATTTTTTGAAATCTTAGAACCATACAAACTCAATCAAGTCGAACCGCAGACACCATCGTGGAATTTCCTTGAATTATATTCAAAATTAAAGAAGTTATACAGTATTTTATGCAAAGCAAGTTTTTCGCATTTCTAGGAAATTATTTAAACAATCGCGTTTCGCACCATCTAAAAATCAACCGATTTGCTTTTTCTTAAAAGCATATTTTTTTTCAGACCATGTAGAAAGTTTTTCACCCTACTGGCTATTAGGAATCTTTTCTCAATCCATAATTGAAAGAATGCTGTGTTTAAATTCTTTCTATTTTCCTAAGATATGTATTTTTTACAACTAAAACGACAGCAATCCTTGCAGGAGGCAAAACGGAGTGACCTTTTATTTGTTCTAATAATTCAGCATTCTTAATTGATTCTATTTTAGATTCAAGATAATGTTCGTGTTTTTTTCTTTCTACATTGTCTTCTGAATGTTCGTTCTCTGTCGACTCGTCGACAAGAATTTCATTATTATTAGCATATTTATTATATTGCGAAGAAAAATAATTAAAGGCATGCTCAGAAAAATCTGCTTCGATGACGCATAATTAAATCCTGACAAATTTACAATAGATTGATTAAATGAAGTACTGAGAATTTCGCTTTGCTTACAGAAATTCTCTTCATGTCTTACAGACAGATGAACTACTTTAACAACTACTTTTTACGATAAGTCAAAGTATTTTGACATATATGGAACGTTAATATAGTCAATTTCATTTATAAAGTATTAAAATACAAGAATATGTTCTACAAAAAGTTGAAATTAATTAAATCATAGCACAATCCGGAAATAAATTTTTATTTTCGGAACAGTTGTGTTTCACGCCCAAGTGTTGTCAAAATCAAATACCAACAAATAAGTATAAATATTTAATAACTCACTTTTTTTATTGGATTTAGTAAAATTTTCAAGATAATTTTTACCGAAAAATAAGCTGCCATAATTATACATTTTATAGTTTTGTTAAATTGGTAACAAGGGATAATAAAAAACTGCTGACAAAGAAAATTTCCAAATAAATGAGACTTCCAAACATGAGACTTTGAAAAATTGTGCATATTCTGATGCATACAATTTCTCTTCACATTGTTTCATTACTTAGCACGGGCATGAACCCTTTTACAACATTCCCATTATGTTATCTCTATTTAAAGTTAAAATATAAAAATTAATTATTGTTTTCTTACAAAAATACACAGACAATATCCTTGCATACCATTCCAGAAGTTTTAATTTACCATGGGACTGAATAAATGAAAAATTCGAAATGTTGGGAACTCTTATCGATAAAGGAATCTTCAACCAGGAAGCTCCCTACCTATCTATTCATGTGTTGTTCGAGTATTAAGTATGCATTTTGTGGGAGAGGGAGGATTCTCGTAATTGTACCACCGAACAATGAGTTTTAATATTGGTAAGGGGGTCCACAAAATCCTTACTAGCGTGTTTTTATGCTTTAAATAAAGGTATCGGTTCTCGATCGACAAAATATTTCGACGAAAACTGACAAAGCTATTTTCATTTTTCATTTTTACGCAATTGTTCCCACGCAAATCCAATAGAACAATTCAAGTGGTGTGTGAAAGGGGTTTATACTAATAGGTTTATCGGAAATTTGTAACGTATAATTTTGTGACCAATGAAACGAAATCGGTGGGTGGGAGCAAACAAATTTTGAAATTGATAAAGACATCCCAAATTATACTCTAGCATGTTCTGAAATTCTAAATATCTGAAATTCCACAATTTGATAGTGAACTGAAACTTTCTTTGATTTCACTCAATCGAGTTCATCGAAGAAATTTTGATGCTGTGTGAAATCGAGCAATTTTATACTTTTTGTGAAATCAACAAATCATCCAACAGCGAAAATCCTACTGCGTTTCAAATCTGCTTCTGGAAAGTGGACAATCTCTTACACAAGAAAGAAAATAAAGTATCACTCACTTTCTGATTCCCATATCATTTCTTCTCTCGTTTCTTACCGCAACAGCGATATTTCATTCGTATTACGCGATGCGAGAAAATAGAAAGCACCGCTTCAGAAGACAAGAAAGTATTGTATAGCGATATTTTCGGTGACCACAATGGTCGGAAAGCCCTTTACAACAATGTTGCAATGCTTCGTCTTGGTAAGAAATTGTGGCCATCCTTCCGGCTACGTGAACTGCTACTCCGAACTTTTCTTCTTGTTTTATCTCTTTCGCTAGATTCTTCTAGAGAGGAATAATAACGTAAAGCGCTAAGTATGCCATGCATTTTTTAGCATACCAACATACACCTTCTAGCAAGGAAACAATGTTGAGAAGAATGTTGAGAAATTACTTCATTAGAAGATATTATGTTTTATGCTTATTGCATTTTTTACTTAAACCACTGAGTCGTAAACATTTCATACAATTGCTTTTTTCTTGTAAATATATATTAAAGTTAATTTAATAATCTTTGCCGTCCTTGTTGCAGATTTGTCATCAACGACTGAACAAATCTTGACCAAAGGCACGAACACACCAAAAAGGTCAATGCCAACGGACTCACCAATGTTGAATTATATATTTGACTCTCACAACACACTCAACAAACACCAGCACTATCATGATCATCGATGGGGTCCCCATTTCGAGGGAGAGAGTAAAAATATCACTGTTCAAGCCGGGGCGAACGTCACTCTGGATTGTAGAATATCGATGCTCCATGACAAAGTTGTAAGTAATAATTTTTACTCGTGTAAGAACAGAAGTATCGGAAAAAATAATATCTGTTTTGTCAAATATCCTTTATCTTGATCATCATTGAGTATAAAGAGATTTTTTTAAATGATCAATAAAATATATGAGAATAGAACCAAAATTATTTCCTTTGAATTTTGAAGGAGAATCCTAAGCAAGGTTTAGAAAAAATTGCTTACCCTTAAATTGTTTATTAAACAAATTTTATGTATTTTTGTATTTTACCGTCAATGTTAGGTAAAAGCTGCAATTTTTATTCAATTCTAAGGATCAATGGCTGATTTGATTCTTTTAATGATTCTTTACCATTTTGTTTGAGTAAATTTTATTTGAATAAAAATTATTCCAGAAACAATTTGTTCATGAAAAATAAAAATGGTATGTACAGTGGTGCGTATATTGGACCGATGATTGGCAAATAGAGTCAGTCCATAGTTATATATTCTTTTTCTCGGACAATTTTTGGCAATTTTGGCCCTTTATTGGGCCGACACAAAATTTGCATCGTTGTGCGAATTTTCAACGAAAGTTTTCACCTATGCATTTGTAGCCAGAATGAGGACATTTTTTGGATTTATGATAATGTTCTGTCAGCCCAATGTTGAGCTTTTTTTGTCAAACTTTTATAAATCTGCTCATGAGTTTTTTCTTCTTTAGATTTTATTTTAGTGGTTTGTTTGATATTCTGCTTTTCATTTTTAATAACTACTTCCACGTTCCTGTTCACAGATGTAGCAAGTTTTTCTAAGTAACTATTGGATTCTCAAAATAATATTATAGACTTATAAATTTACAAATATGAAGCTTTAAAAATGATACAAATGATCATAAATTGTAAGTTTTGTTCGTATATGTAAATTGAAGTGTAGATAAACGAAAAGGTGGCATTCTGCCATTCTCCAATGTTTCAAATTTTTTACGTGACAAAAAAGTTACAAAAATTTGAGTTTTCTATTTTGAGCTACTGATACATTTTTTTAAATTGCACTTTTAACCTTTTAACGTTTCGCCCTTCAATTATAAATAAAAAATTTTTCACTACTTTCCTGAATGATTTTTCTCTTAAACAATCATTCATTTTTATAAAAAAGACTTTAACGAGTTCGCCTTCATTAGTTAATTTTAAGTTTCGACGTTCTTTCATAACCGTGAATTTATAGGGCTTTGATTTTCACGGGGTACTTTTCCGTTTCCATTTTTGCGTATGACATCCGTAATTGTTGGTGACGTTTAAAATTGAAAAATTTTAATCAAATTTAAACACTTTCGTTTCTATGGAAACAATTTAAAACTTTCTCTGTGCATGTTTATGTTGAATTAAAAAAATTGCATAAAGCTACAATTGATTGAAATTTTCATGCTGTCAAAATATAAAAAAATTTTTAATACAATTTGTGAAAATCTGGAGATTTCTAGAATAAAATAAATTCAAACTCAATACAAATTCCACGTTGTCGTAAAATTCAAAATTTAGAGGATTAAAGTAGAGGATCTCAATTAAGATTCGCCAATAATTTGGTGGAAGTTTCTTCAGTTAATTTGAATGATACCATTTCCGATTTTGTAAGAAAATTTTCTTTCTAACTTATATTTTCATGTTTTAATAATTGAAAAATTATAATTACATATAATTTATGATTAATTTATTTCAATTAATTGAATTACTTAGCCAAACATTGGTCCAATATAAGCTCCTAAGATTGAGTCAATTATCGGGCAACTTTGGGCCAAAGTTGGCTCAATATTTGGTCCAAACTTGGTAGCGTATGTTAGAACAATGGTTGAAAAAAAATCGGTCCATATTTATCATTTCGGTATCTCGACCGACGTTTAAAAAAGTTGGCCTGAAGTCATACTGAATATTCTTGCTATAAAAATGACTCAATTCATCAAAAAGTTTACTTAAAACATTTCTCAATGCATTTCGTAATTTTCCATGGTGGAATCATGGGATTCGGGCACAATATCCATAATATGGACGAACTATGATCAACTCTGGACAAAACCTTATTCAAGACTTGAGCCATGGTACTTGTGTTTTGTCCCATGGTGACCATTTCTACGCGGGTTATAACAAATCATATTACTTATCAAACCTTTTTTGCTTGCACACACCCCGCGCATTAAATCTAAGAAATACTGACATTATATAATAATTAATTATAAATTTTGATGAAATAAGTAAATCTAAAATCAATTAAGAATTACGTTCTAGAAGTTCTTTTAAACTCTGTTATTTGATTTCACCAAGTGTGCCTATCGTTGCGCGTGCAGAACCGTCCCAATCTTATGTCCGTGAAGTTAGCACACCAAAAATTAAATATCCAACTTTTGTTTAATGGAATCGTTTGGATGTCGTTAGGATGCGTTTGAAGGCCAAGTTTTTTCATTTGAACGGCAAAACTCAAAAAGATATTGAGTTTTCAAAATTGGAGTGCTAACTTCACGCTGCGGAACAAATTTTAATTTTTTTCAAACATTTTCTACCAATCGTTTGGATGTCGTTAGGATGCGTTTGGAAGCCGATTTTTTTCGTTTGGACAGAAAAACTCAAAAAGTTATTGAGTTTTCAAAATCGAGTGCTAACTTCACGCTGCGGAACAAATTTTAATTGTTTTCAAAATTTTTTCTACCAATCGTTTGGATGTCGTTAGGATGCGTTTGGAAGCTCACTTTTGACGTTTGGACGATGAAATTGTGTGAGTTATCGAATAAAAAAGTCATTGGCACCATACTCGCAAGCGGCGCCTTCTGAAGTGGTAGTGACCTTCATTGGTCAGCCGTGTCCTCAAATATAATATGATGTGTCACCACGAAAACTGTGGTACCGAAACTTTCCACAAATTTTGACAATTTTTAGAATATCTGAATTTACGTATATTTTTGACAATTTTTAGTATTTTACAAATTTTCTGAAATTTTGCAACTGTTAGAAAATTTTGCAAATTTCAGAAAATTTTACAAATTTTCTGAAATTTCCCAAATTTTCTAAAATCTGTACAATTTTCTAAAATATTTGAAACTTTCTAAAATTTGTAAAATTTTCTAAAAGTTGCAAAATTTCAGAAAATTTGTAAAATACTAAAAATTGTCAAACTTATCAAAATTTCTAATATTTCTGAATTTTATGAAATGTTAAAAATTTTATAAAATCATTCAAATTTCTGAAATTACTGTTCAAAATTTTTAAATTTTTAACTTTATTTAAATTTCTTAAATTATCAAAATTTCTAGAATGTGCCTAAATTTTTTAAATTTTAGAAATGTTGAAAATATTGTAAATTTGGAAAATTTTAGAAATTTTAGAAATTGTGCTAATTTACCAAATTTGGGCACATTCTACAAATTTTGATAATTTTAGAAAGTTAAAAAACGTTACAATTTTAAAAATTTTGAACATTAATTTCAGAATTTTGAATGATTTTATAAAATTTTTAACATTTCATAAAATTCAGAAATATTAGAAATTTTGATAAGTTTGAAAATGTTTAATATTTTACAAATTTTCTAAAATTTTGCAATTTTTGAAAATATACGGAAATTTAGATAATCTGAGAATTGTCAAAATTTGTGGAAAGTTTCGGTACCACAGTTTTCGTGGTGACACATCATATTATATTTGAGGATACGGCTGACCAATGAAGGTGACTACCACTTCAGAAGGCGCCGCTTGCGAGTATGGTGCTAATTACTTTTTTATTCGATAACTCACACAATTCCATCGTCCAAACTTCAAAAGTGAGCTTCCAAACGCATCCTAACGACATCCAAACGATTGATAAAAAAATGTTTGAAAAAATAAAATAAAATTTGTTCCGCAGCGTGAAGTTAGCACTCCAATTTTGAAAACTCAATATCTTTTTGAGTTTTGCCGTCCAAACGAAAAAAATTGGCTTCCAAACGCATCATAACGACATCCAAACGATTCCATTAAATGAAAGTTGGATATTTAATTGCTGGTGTGCTAACTTCACGGACATACCAATCTTTAGCATTCGACAAAACAACGTTGATTGCGTCTAATACAGATTTTCCTGAGACGTTTGTTTTCGTCTTTTTATCGAAGTGTGCTTAAATAACGGCTTCTGTTTACAGAAATGAGTCAAATATGTTAATTGCAAATATTTGAGAACTAAATGCGATCATTAAAAATTTAAATGTTTTATCACAATGTTGACTACAGAGAAATAAATAATATACGATTTGAATGTTGTGAAGGGTAAATAGTTTCTCTAATAGAATTCACATTTATAACATAATATACTTTTTTTAAATAAATTTTTTTATAATCTCAGCTTTAATACACCGATCACCGAGTCGTAATTTTTCAATATTAACTTATCTGAAGATTGTTTCGTGTTGGTAAACCCCATCGCAACATCTTTTGACAAATTTGTTTTCAAAATATTCGTGAGGCTTTTCGTAAGAATAAAATTAGTATCCATTAGAGTAACTAGAGATGTCGCTTCTCAATAAACTTAATTGTTATTGCTTGCCTAAAAAGGAATAATCATTTTGGGAATACCAGAACCAAGATCCTAAGCTCAAATATAATCTTAGAGTATTTGACAAATATTTTATAAATGTGATTTACTTGTCGTAACTAGTATTATGGTACATAGGGTCCCTCAATCACAATTGTTATTATCAATATA
>CAKNWU010136739.1:2471-14427 GCA_932072015.1 Andricus quercustozae | reverse complement strand
CTGGTGTTTCCAGCGTGGTATGGCTATTTAAATCAATATCTATTAAAATTTAAATCAGTATTTAAATCAATTTAAATCTAATTAAAAAAGCCTAAAGTTAATTCTTCAACAAATAATAATGTATTGACTTTAAGATCTGTAATACTCAAGAGCTGGAAAGTTTAGTGTATCGTATAACGAATATATATAAGAAATTATAATTTAACAACAAAGTAGTATTATAACGGGTTTATCTTTATTATCGAAGTCAAGATAATACTGCGGTTCGAGAAAAGGTCTGATGTTCCCATAGAACCTATTTATACAAAGTACTGGATTTGTTGCCGTGGTTTTTCATTTTGCTGATTAATTGCTGAAGTAGTAGGCTTGAAAGCGACCTCCTTACTATATTTCTTAAAAGTAAGTGAACGATCGCATGGTATAAAGGTGTCTACCACTAGTTGAGGAAAATCCGTATAAGGATCGGCCACCTGGCAGTGATACCATTAGGATAAACACGACCTGTCTCGATATCTCACTTGATTCTCATCACGATTGCCCTTTACGAAACCTTTGTCCAAACGCATTGCCTATAAATATTAATGATTTAAAATAGACAAAATATTGTAATGAGAAAATTAATTATAATAATAAAAGCCCCCCCCCCTCCACCCCCGCACAAAATTTATGGAAAGGACCTTTCGGTCAAGTTAGTTTTTCTCATGCTTTACGTGATGTTTATCAAATGTCGTGATGAGACAATTTCACCGAAAGTCCTTTTGCACACATTTTTGCGGGGTCCTTTAAATTTAGGAAACCGTCATATTATTTAAAAATAAAGAAGTTGAAATCATGTCTGCACTTTATTTTTTCAAATTAAATATTTTGAAATACCTTATGATATAATACAAGTAAAATTTAATTCTGAATTAATGATTATGCCCTGAACAAATGTATTAATGTAGAAGAAGAAATGTTTTCATTCTTATAATGATAGCAAAAAAATTTATTTATAATTACGACTAGGAATTTACGGCTTATTAGGAAAACGTGATTTTCAAATCGCTTTTTAATCTTGTAAAATTAGAAAAAATTTAAAAGAATGAAGTAAATTGATTTAAATTTAAATAGACTCGTTTAGGTGTGGAGACTCTTCATTGACGCTGAGCACGTTGCTTGCAAGCAATTAAACGTCGTGCACGAATGCGAAGTAATTATGGACACCTTTTCTATCCCGATAAAGTCGATAAAGTTAAGCGAAGGAAAAACGTGTGAAAGCTTTTGTAATTGTTTCCATGACGCTTGTCATCTTCACATTTTTCCCAACTCGCGGACACATTTTTTTTCTTGCACAATGAATTAAAGATTCTGCAACAGATTTGAATTTGAGAAACAACTGACCAATCAAAAAAAGTTTACCATTAGTTTTTCTTTTTTCTAAATATCGAGATTTGCGGTAGCGAATCGCCGCTAAGTACAAAAAAAGCTACCAAGAATCCTCATCTGGAATAAACATGTGTTTTGAACCTTTTTGGGATTGTCGGCGCAATTCTCAACCGATTTCAATTTAATTTGGCTGCTGACTGACAAACTATTAAAAAATAAGTTTAAGCTTGATTTAAGGATTATGGTTTGAAAACTGTGAGATTAAACAAACAAACAAAAAACTCATAAAAGCAACAAATTTTCGACCTGTGCTCGTATCTACATCCTAATACCAAATCGTTTGACATAAAATTTTAAGGAGAAATTAGTAACAACAGATTCTCGATTTTTTTCAATAATTTTCGATAGCTTGAATAGTTCTTAAATTTTCACGTACTAAGTGTAAAAAATGAACATTCAGAGCTGACGTGAATAATAAAAATAAAATAAAATATTCAAGATACCGAAAATTCTTGCAATATGTATCGAGAATCTGTTGCTATACAAAAATTTAATACCAAGCGGTTCGATAGATTATGCTGTAGAGGTGAGCACAGGTGAAAAATTAAATTTTTTTCAATTATTTAACATTAATGCATTTTTCATATAAACTTTTTGCCTATTATTTGACCTAGAAATGTATGTTCTCGATATGTATATAAGAAAAATATGATGTCTTTATTAATATAAATTAGTTAATTTTATATTTTGAAATGGAACGATTCACATGTGCATATCTCTATATCCTAATCCATCTAACCGATTGACAACCAATTTTAACGAGAAGTCAGTTGCAACAGATGCACGATACATATTGCATAAATTTCCGATATCTTGAATAGTTTTTAGGCAAAAAAGTAAAATTATTTATTCTCTAATAATTTTTTCATTATAATAAAGGAAGCAAAGGGTAAAGGAAATAAAATATATTTCTGTAAAATCTTATACAAAATGAATTATCGGTTAAGTTCGCATGGTGAGCCTCAACCGCATCTTCAAGCTGAAAGTTGTTGAACTCAATGTTTCTCGACAGAAAGTATCTTTTTGATGATTAATGAGTAGCTTGAAGGCAAAGTTAAAATTTTGGAGAGACCTGAATATAAAAAAATGTGAAAAAATGTTTGCAGTCTTTTTTTAGTTTTCTTTTTCAGTTTAGTTTTTTAGTGTTAAATCCAACAAGAAATTAAATCAAAATTTTGGGAAATACTTTTTAATACAGACACTCCCCATCCTAGAGGGTTTTTGGGGGTATAGAAATGTACATTTTTTGTAAAAATAGAATTGAATATTTCTTATTTCAGAAAGGGCTCACTACTATTTTTTCTTTAGACATTTAAAACGTTTAAAAACCATCCGAATCTAATAACAAATAAAAAAAGTCGATAGAAAAGGGTTTTAATAACCTTAATGACAAAAAAGCATTTTATGCTATACAAAAACCTTCATCAAATGCAGAGTTTTAAATTTATCAAATTCTTTTCTCTCTTGCAAGTTTTTAATGTGAAATAATAACATTTTCTGAACAATAATTTAAAATATGTAAAACAAAATAATCGAACTCTACTTATTTCAAAAATGGCTGGATATATATTTTTTTAAGCTATCCAAAGGTGATAAACAATACAGAAAAGTCGAGTGCAAAAATTCTTCATGACAAAAAAACGATTCTTTCTACATAAGAACTTCCATAAAACGCACCGTTTTCAATTTATCCAATTCTTTTATGATACGCTTATACTCGATTTTAAATGTGGAATAGCATTTCCTAAACAATAATTTAAAAACGCTTGATTAACCTCAGAAAAAATGTCTGCTATACAAAAACCTCCATAAAACACATTTTTCAGTTGACCACCAAAAATATCTGCAATGCAAAAAGCTGCCAAGTTCAACTACATGGTTTTGCGAAACTAAAGTTGGCCAAGCAATTTTGAAAAAAAATTTTATAATAAAATATATTAAGAAACTTTTTTTTTTATAAAGTACCCTGTAGAAGTTTTTGAAATAAATTTAAAAAATTCATATTAGACGGTATAAAACTTGGTGGGATTGAAGGTTATAAGAAAAATTATTTTAATAAAAAAAGCTGGGTATGGGAGATTGATGTTAGAATATAATACCGCCAAAATGTGTACCGGCTAATATGGATTTACATTTTTTTTTTTAATTTTTCAGGTGGCTTTATAAAAAAAGTTTCTTAATATATTTTATAATGAATATTTTTTCCCAAATTACTTGACCAACTTTGATTTCACAAATCCAAAGATTTGTGCTTGGCAGCATTTTTGCATTGCAGAAGTTTTTGCTGGGACCACTTAACTTTACTGGAGAATTTGGTAAGATATATCAATCTTTTAATTACATACTTCTTATTATCATTGAAGTTCATTTCTTTTTTTGTAAGTTAAGTTTAGAAGTCTTTTCAGCGAGTCGTAAATTTTTCAATTGTAAGAATAAATAAATTCTTGAAATGTTTATTGCGAGGACGAAAGAATTTGATCCATGTCATGACCCCTTGTCTGCTTGCCAATAAAGAATCGTTGACTGCGGAAAACGCTCCATGGGATTCAGCGCGTAAGTCGTTAAACCTAACATACTATGAAGGATTTAGAGTCGTGGTATTCAAAGAGAGTCTGCTTTATGTTTGTAAGCCATTTCCAACCGATTTGGCAAAGTCAAATCAAAAAGTCGATATTTTTTTGCTTTCACATTTGGCTCAAGCATGCTTCAATAATTGATAAACACTGTACCATAAAACAGGCAAATATTATTTGTATTTAGTCTTTTGTTTTATAAAATTAAATATTCTCTCTTAAACTGTTTTTTTTTTTCAAATAAAATAGCTAGGTATATTGAAAATACTTATCCGCTTTTTGATATTTTACTACACGATGTTCAAGAAGTGTTCGATCTCAGTTTCCAAGCTGGGAGATTCCCGAGTACTTTATCAGAGACTGCTATGTATTTTTCTCAATTCGTCAAAGACGAGTTTGTTTGGCAAGAAATCTAAATTAAATTATAAAAACCAATTCGATGTGAGAACCAAAAACATCTCCTTGACAATGAATGTGGAAAATTGACATTCTAAAGATGTACAAAATTTATGTTTTGAAAAAACCGTTTCTTGGCATGAGCAATTTGAATTGCTTCATCGTTAGGATAGTTGAAGGGTTGTAGTACAGAACTAGTTAACCAAAATTTTGATTGAAAATGGGTTTATTTCGTAAAAAAATCTTGAAAAATAAAATACATATTATGGTAACAAGATTTTTTCAAAATATAACTTTTTCATAGAATAATTTTTTTTTCAATTGACTAAAAATATCAGTTACAATTTAGTTACAATTTTTAGGCAGTATTACTTTTTTTACACTTTCAGCATTGATATTTGTTGATATTATTATCATTTATTGAAGAAAATCTGTTTTCTTTCGGATTTTTAGCAAAAAAAAATCTTGATATACTATGATACCGCGATTTTCAATTTTTATTTTATCGGAGCAGGATATTTTATTTGGATCAAATATTTCTTATTTTGGTTTAGTATTCCCATGTACCAGAAGCCAGTATTTATTTTTGTAAGAAATTAAAAATTCGTTTTTGCATCGCTATCCAAAGTAGATTTTAAAAATCCATTAAATTTTAATCTCAACATCGCAATCCGTAGATAAGCTTTTGGTCCAGTTTTAGGTTAGTGTCACTTTGAGATTGTCAATATCCACATGCATTCCCTCGAATCTGGATAAAACTTTTTTTGATCAAACTTTTTTAGCCTCAATTCAACAACACTTTGACTCGGGACTGGGCATTTGATTTATCTTGGAATAGTGATTTAGATTTTTCAGAAGGCTTTTTTACTCTGATGCAAAATTTTGATTTTGTTGGTTATTTAGTTCTGTAATACCACCCTTAAGTTTAAAAATGTGTTTATTGTGGTTATCTGAAACTTGACATCAATGGTTTCTCAATTTATTGAAATAGCATTTTCATAAATTTAAGAGAATGGAATATTTGGGAATATTCATGTCATAGAGTTTGCAGCAGTCTCAAATAAAAATTCAATTATTTTTAATTTTTTGTTTTGGTCAGTGAGTGAAGTAATCTGCTGATATTGATAGTTTATATTGTTTCTTTTCGGTGCAGCAATTCGAGCAAATATATATTTCTCAGTGACTACGAGAAACCGAAGTACCTAAAGAGCGGCAGATTGCTCATCAGGGCGCATCGAAAAAAACTTGATTGCGCGAAGTTCTAATAGCAATGAAAACTTTCGTTTGGGAGTCAAAAACACTACCCTATAGTTTCATAAAAAAATACCTTCTGTTTCCGCATCGTAGATATAGCTAAAAATCACAAAAAAACGAAGCACTTCTTCAAATTTGAAGAGCAAACATTTTTTTTTGATATATAAATTATCAATAAAAATAGTTCAAAGCAAGTTGATTTATACCTTTATAGCGCTAATCCGATTAAAATATTTTTTGCCCTCCCTAATTTCTCGACTATTTGACCATATAATGTGTGACATACGTTAATGAGAATGCATTTTCAATACGGTGTAACAATAATATATGAGAAATGTTGACATTAAAACAATTTTTATTGACTTTGAATTACAAAAAAATATTTAAAAGTGATAAATTGCTCTTTATATGACAATAAAATTGAGTTTGTTGTAAAATAAAGAGCAATATATCACTTTCAGATATTCTCTTGCAATCCAAAATCAATAAAAATGATTTTAATATCGACATTCTGCATATATTATTGGTGTAACATATTGAAAATACATTATTCTTGACGTATATCAGACATTATATTGTCAAGTAGTCGAGAAATTTACCTTGAATATAAGAATATTATATTTATTTTATTGATAATTTGAATCTAAAAAAAAATTTTTTGCTGTTTAAATTGGAAGAAGTGCTTCGTTTTTTGTGATGTTTAGCTATATCTACGATGCGGAGACAGAAGGATTTTTTTATGAAACTTTAGGGGAGTGTTTTTGACTTTCAAAAGAAAGTTCTCATTTCTTCGCGCAAACAACCTTTTTTTCGGTTCGCCCTATTACTCATCCTGGCAGACGCATCTTGTTAAAGTCTTGATAGTGGGAATAAAAGTACACTTATTAGCAACTACCTGGAAGTAATTTCACGCAGTCAATTTATTATTTACACGTATGGAGCAATATAGAGTGGGAAACACGCCGACAGGAAGAGTTTCGCTTAAAAATACCGCTTTCCGATAATTTCATAAATTTATTGAACTGGTGCCTTCAGAAGCATGAAGAAAAATCGAACTGCCAGCGCGTACTTTAAGACTGGCTCGTTTTTCAAAATGCAAGATACCTTACCCTGAAATGGACCCAGTAAATTTTACGACAGATTTTCGCAAAATATTGATCCTTAAAATCCTTAGGGCTTAGGTCATGAGGTGTAAAATCTCATTGAAAAGGCAATTTCAAGAATTGCATTGCCTAAAATGACATACAGGGGGATTTTATTCTTCTCTTTCCAATCGGAGGTCACATGTTTTCAAATATTTATGGAAATTGGCAAATTTGTTATATTGACTAAAGTTATGACCTTGTTTACTATAAAACCTTCTAAAATGACTATATTTTTACGGTTTCGGTAGCGCCAACCTAAGTATAGGGAAAAGGGGGTTAAAGGGGTGGTAATGGCGCGGTGGAAAAAAACGTGGACGAGTGAGGCGTACAGTGGTAGGGATTAGGTGAAGAAAGAGAGGGGTAAGGACTAGAGGGGGTGATTGCATAATAAAGTGATGGGCAGAGGGGGTGATTGAAAGATGCTGGATTTGGGTTACGGGGCAATGAATATAGGGGTATAGGGAGACTCGAAATATACGAGTATTGGGGGCAGAGTAATATGAGCTGGAATAAGGGGGTTTAAAAGACAATTAATACAGAGGGGTAGAAAGTGGCGAAAGCCGGATGGTAAGGTAGTTAGGGGAAATAGGGGCGAGGAAATGATGGGGGATACTGTGTAGAGCGTTGAGGGATAGAGGCGGAAGAACGTAGGGGGAAGGGGGTTTAGGGGTAAGAAATATAGGGGCGAAGAGGTACAAAAGGGGGTGTCAAAGGTGGTAAAGGGAGGAGAAATAGTGATGGTGAGAGGGGTGCGTGGGGAAAGAGAAGGGGGAAGTCCAGAAAGAAGATTCCTAGGAGCAAGAATATATCGAAAATTATAAAATAGAAATCGCAAATAAAACTAAAATCCAAGTTCCTTTTTATCTCATTATTTCAATGAACCTCCTTACACCGTACCCTATTCTCAAGCTTAAACTACTTAAGTGGGCGCAGAGTGGGGATAAGCGTAACTGAGACGTAACTTTGGCGCATGAGAGAGAGAAGGAGACTGGACGCTTGCTCTCTACTCACTCGCATGATCCAGAGTTAGGCCTCAGCTACGCTTATCCCCACTTAAGCAGTTTAAGCCTGCAACTAGCGTGCGGTGTAAGGAGGCTTAATGATACTTAAATTTGATTGTAAGCGCAGACTAGCCTATTCTAAATTATGATATCTAAAGCAATTCATTTAATTACCGTAGCCACATAAAATAAAAAACGATTGGTCTACGGTAAGGATCCCGTTTTATAGGACTAAAGTGGGATTAATAGAACGAACGCAAAAGGGTTTCTGGTGCTCGTGTGCTTGTAGTATACAGCCCAAAAAGCTCATATGGTTCTAAAAGCCACGTTTTACAGTGCAAATTTAAAAATATCAAACTTACCTTTTTTAATAGTTATAAATTTAAGAATATTGAATGGTTTAATTAGAAAACGTTTAACTTCTGAAGAATAAAAAAAAGGCTTGCCCACTAATGAAAAGCGCATACGTTATATTACTTATCGAATTAATTTTGTTTTCACGAGAAACATGCATTCTCCTAGAGAAAAATTAGAATTTTAGAATTGTTTGATAAAATTGTTACTTAAAAATAAAAATTGTTCATACGATATGCTAATGAATAAAAAAATAAGAGAGAATGGGATTATTGGTGAAAGGGAGAGAAATGAGAGGGAAGTTACGTTGGCTTGAGAGAGGTGGATGGTAAAAATAATAGAGAGGGGGAGGAAGCTGTAATAACGAGGGGTAGAATAGTGTTAATGAGAAATGAGGAAGACTTGGTTGAAAAGGGTGCGTCCACATATGATGTCACGCATATGTTTCAGAGATTTTATGTACTCCACGAACCTTGTCATGCGATTTTCCTATGCGTATACACGAAACTCACGCTTTAAAAAAGACAATTCACCCCCTACTAGGGTGTTCCTTCTTTTACTTTTTTCGGAAATTAATATTTTTATCCATCATCTAAGGCACTCGAAGTTTCCCGTAAGATTAACATGGGAGAAATTGTGCAAAAAAGTTTAATTTACGTGCATTTTTTAGTTCTTATTCAAATCAATTATTCACCTGCAACGATAATCTTTATGTAATTCTTAAAATATTCTAATTTTAAAAAACTTTAAATTTTCAAAATTTCTAAAATGACGGGTCCACAATTTAAGGTCAAAAATTGCATTCTTTATAGTTATCAACTTAAAATGTTTAATGATTGCCAGAAATTCTAATAAAGTATTGTAAAGTGAATAGTGGGCAGGAAAAATTAAAAATCTGGGATTTAAAAAAACTTTTGAACTTGTGGGACTATTGAATGATTTCTAAAGTCAAACTTCTTGTTCCAGCAAAATGTTAAAAATATTTCATTGAAAACTGCAGAAATTAGCTATTTTTGGATTTTTAAATCGGTCGTTATCTTGGGGTTTTTCAAAATTTCGGACTTCCGAGATCTACGAGTAATTTCTAAAGTAACACTTCTTTTTATAGCAACTTTTCAAAATATTTATTTGAAAACTGCAAAAAAGCGGTATTTTTGGACTATTTAATTGGCCGCCATCTTGGATTTTAAAAAACAATTGTAGTTTTCTGTGCACCATTTATTTTTGAATAATTTATTAGATTTTTCAACTATGTTTAAATATTCCAAGCTAGTTAATAACTATATTAAATTCAATTTTTTACCCTAATTGTTAATTACGCCATTTTGGAAATAAAAAAAAATTTAATTAGGACATTTTAAGCATTATATAGAGATAATCTTGATATTTCGACGATTGATTTGAGTAAAAACTGGAGAAGTTACGTAAATTAAACAAGAATTGCGAGTAGGAGCAAAGGATGTCCAAAAAAGGTAAAATAAGGACTACCCTACCCTGGGTATATTGTATATGAGGTGGAGAGCGGTGAGCACGATTACTAGGGTGGGCCGAAAAAAATGGAAATCAAAAACAGCCTAGCACTGAAAGATTAATTTTGGGTCCCCAACACGTATAAAAATTGAAATAGATCGATCAATATCCTGAGGTTACGAGGGACAAAAATAAGTTTACCAAATTCGTAGTTCTCAGAGTTTTGCCCAGAGTTCCAAAAACCTGGTAAGATTTCAATATTCTCAGTTTTTCTAGGTCAAAATCTCATTTATATTGACCTCAAAAAACTCAAATAAGTTTGAAAAGCTTTTCAAACTATCCTAACATCTTTTTGAAAATGTACGAACTTTATCAGACTCAAAAATTAACCTAAAAAGAATATTTTGGACATTAAACTGGCCAGAACCTGCATTAAGTATAACTATACAACAGATTTGAAAAATTTAAAAAGTGATTCTATTACTTTACTTATATTTAACATATTTAATATATCAAAAAAGCTAAAATGGCTATACCTAATTCTATATTTTTGTGCCGACTGTGCTATACGGTAGAGAGACGTGGACCTATCAAGAAAATGATAAGAGTAAAAATAACGCGAGTGGCATGAAACCTCTGCCCACAATATGCGGGAAAACACTGATGGACAAAGTGCGAAACGAGATAATACTCAAAAAATGTGGTGCAAAAGAGACAATAGTTGACACATGAGAATGAAATCATTTCAGATGGTTCGAACATGTTGAAAGAATGGAAGATGAAGGACTACCGAAACAAGTGTATAAAGGTGAAGTAAATGGCAGTATGGCCAGCGGCAGACCGCGGAAAGAATAGTTAGAATGTGTGAATGAGACCTTAATCTGAAAATACATAAGAAGCCATAGAAACAGCAGAGCTTGCATGAAAAATGCATGGACGTGAAGGAAGCTAGAGAAGTATGCCAGGACGGAAAAGTGTGGCGACAAATAATTTATAAAAAGAATGTCAGTAGAGCGAGTGACGTCTAAAACAATAGACCTTGGCTACTAATGGGCCCGAGTGAGGAACCTCACATAACAACCTTGTGAAGCTCTTCACTTGAGGTGATCGTTAGAGAGATTGATCAGCAACCTGGGTCGGAGCAGCGTTGCGGAACGAATGTGTTATTTAAATAAATAACACGAAAATTCTAGATCGATCTAAAAAATCTATACCTCCTTCCTCACCGAGTGAGTCACGCCTACCCCGAAAGGGAAATGTTTTAATGGTATAATAATATTTATTAACGAAATTCATATTCTCCAAATTCATCCTCGAAAGTCAGGATCAGAATTACCATTTTCTCTCGAGAGGACTATAGCGTATCTCTTTCCCTTGATTTTACAGAAAATGTACAAAAAATCTGGTAATCAACCCGCCTACACATAACATTTATCAAAGTGTGAGCCACGCGACTCCCCTGGAGATCAACCAGTAAATTCGATAAGACCAACGCCTACAATATTCGTCGTGCAGAAAGCTGACGAGTTTTCTAAATGAAACTGAAAACGCCCTGGCTGGCGCCGGCGAAGGATTTTCAAGATAATCCACTGATTTGCGGAGTTTGCCTTCAGAAAGCCTGCAGCAAAACACTCCCAACTCACGCCACCGAAAGTGTTCTCCATCGACTCACGTTCCTAAACCTACGTACGATGCCTGACAGGACCGCCAAAAAACGAAAAATCCAACAGCAGCCACCAAGTGACACACCCTGCTAATAAAAAGCTCATGAATCTGGTGTTACGCTTGGCAAGCGAATTGCATTCTTGAGTTGAATCGCGACGTATATTTAATATAAATACACAGCCGTTGAGTATTCAAATCTTGATTTTTCAAAATGGAAAGGGAATCAATCTGGAAAGCTTCATTAGGGAAAGATAACATGGGTTTCTTTTTTGTAGTTTTAAATTTGAGAAAATACTTTTGAAAAATAATAATCTTTGATTCTGGGAAGAAAAATAATTGAAAAGACACCCTCCCTTACTTATTGATAACTTTTCATTTATATATTTTAAACAATATAGGGAGCGTCCAAATAATACAAATAATACACTATTTTTAGTACTTTTTGATTTGAGAACATAGATATAATTGAAGTATTAACTTAAACGGCAGATTAACTTTTCAGATTAGGCGTTGTCCACAAACTACGTTAACAATTTGAGGGGGGTTTCCTGATTATGCATCTTAAGAAAGTTTGCGATTTTTGTGAAAGATTGCCCCTCTTTTTTTAGGAATTCTTATTTTTTCACTGTTTCGATAAACTTCCGCTTCTTTTCATTTTTGCACTTAAATGTGA
>CAKNWU010136719.1:808-11503 GCA_932072015.1 Andricus quercustozae | reverse complement strand
TTGGGAATGGAGATTGCATATCGTACCTTCAGGTAGAACCTGGCTAGAAAAAGAAACCTGGAAAGAGAACAGAACAGAAGCGAGAAAGCAATACTGATTTGGAAATCGTTACAAAATTTAGAATTGGTAATAGACCCTAGAGAAGGTGTTCCCAATAAAGATTGGGATCAAGCATTACGATTCGGAATTGCCAACCAGAGAATGAGATTGTAAAATTTAGAGTGCCAACTTCACCAATGAGTTTCATATTTCTGAATGCTCACTTCCTCTCTGAATCATCCTTCCAGAAACAATTTCTTATTCTCCTTCATCTTAAGTACTCCTCGTTCCAAATTTAAATAAACCCCTGTCAAGATAAGGAACACGCAATGATACAAAATCAGCCCGGACACGTACATGCGCATTTCTAAAACGCTGTTCAGTCGAGATATGGTCGAGAGGTATCTAGATAACGCCCATGGCGTCTCGACATCTGTGGGTTTGTTTTCAGCTTAATAAGAAGCTGAAATATTCATATTACCTGTGAGAAGACACGCGTTCCAGACCCGCCATCGCAGTGGGCGATGCTGTCGACGGTCTGAAAAAAATGTCGGATAGCTTGTCAAGTGCCTTCCCGATAGATAGTGTACGTGGATGCACCTGACAAGCCACAGCAGCATCCGTGTGCTAAACGGTAGGTAGTTCTAAATGCAGCCGCTGGCGTAACTTGCTGCCGATGCAACCAACCCAAGAAGCCACATTACGTGCTCGACGACCCGACAAAAATCCATTACACGCACGGGACACGGTTCTTGTAAGTAAATACACCAGGGCCCGCGGCTCGACTCGCCTGCCAGTAATTAGCGACAAGACCGACCGATCCGTCATCATTGATAATTATTACGATTATGCGATGTGCTTCCTGGCAGTTAATTCGTCCCTCGCCCCTGATTAGTGTGCCCGTCTGACTTTATGGCACAAAACTTCGAAACATCGATTAGCGGTCACAGGATCCCACCGCTGCTACTGCTTTGAATCACGCAGACCCTCAGCAGCGCCAACCATTTTCTAGGTTCTGGTCCAGCGATTTGCGGAACGTTTTTAATTTTATTCATGGGAATCGATTTTTCTGAGAGGGAAGGTGATGAACGATTGAATGGTGCAGTTAATCATTAAAGTTGTTATCATGTTGGATGTTGGCTATACCTGTTTTTGAGACATCATATCAATCATGAGCCTGTTTTCATACTACGCTGTCATCAGGTTCCTAATGTCTTGTTCCAATTATGCATCTCGTTTGCCCTTACTGTCGTTATTCCTGTCTTTATGACTAAGTGGGCATGCTTCTAAGATTGCCATCCTCTGAAGTGGATTTCTGATGTCATTTGGTTCCAGTTTTTAATTCTAACTCTTCTTCGGTTTTACCATCCCTGGCCTTATGTGCTTCTTATTTAAAATTAGAATAACCTACACCTATTCCACATTGTATCAAGCTTTCTCGCTAAAAACAGATCCCATTCCCTTGGTGGGAGGGGGAAGGGGTAATTATTCATATTCCTACCCCTATTCTCATCCAGTAATTCCATCATCTAATGTCAAAACTGTCATGGATAAAACCAGTTTTCTGCATCAATACACAGAAAAAACTGGGGCTTCTATTAGAACCAATTTTTTGTAGCAAATGAACTGAAACAAAAAGGAATCTCAATTGCTGAAAAGGAACAGAAAATGATAAATTTTTAAAGGAAGGCAAAGTATGGATTTAAACCGTTCTGATAGAACCTAATTTAAAACTCCCGGATTTTTTAATCGACTTCAATAATTTGAAGGTATTTGAAAGGATTTCCAAGATTTCATGGTATTTCTAAGGATACCAAGGAATTTCAAAACGATTTCAAAGATTTCGAGGGATATTAAAAGATTTCAAGCAATTCCAAATATTTGAGGGTATTTTGAAAACACCAAGGATTTGTCAATATATTTCAATAAATTGAAGGATTTCAGGGGATTTCAAAGACGTCGTGGTATTTTTAAAGATTCCAGGAAATTTAGAAGAGATTTTAAAGATTTTAGGGGATATCAAAAGATTTAATAGAAATTTTGAAATATTTGAGGGTAATTTTAAACTCAAGGATTTTTCAATCGATTTTTAATTAAAGAGATTTTCAAGGATTTCAAAGATTTTATGGTATTTTTAAAGATTCCAAGTTTTCTTAAGGAGATTTTAAGGGATATCAAAAGATTTCAAAGAATTTGAAATTATTGAGGGCATTTTGAAATTCCAAGATTTTTCAATCGAATTTAAATTAAAGGGATTTTCAAGGATTTCAAAGATTTGATGGTATTTGTAAAGGTTCCGAGGAATTTCAAAGAGAATAAAAAGATTTTAAGGGATATCAAAAGATTTCAAAAAATTTTTAATTTTTAAGGGAATTTGAAAAGACTCGAAGGACTTTTCAATAAATTTGAATAAATTGAAGGATTTTGAAGGATTCAGAGATTTTGTGGTATTTTTAAAGATTCCGAGGAATTTCAGAGAGATTTTAAAGATTTCAAGGGATATAAAATATTTCAAAGAGTTTGAAGTATTTGAGGGTGCTTTAAAAGTCCAATATTTTGCAATCGATTTTAGTAATTTGAAGGTATTTTAAAGGATTTAAAAGATTTCAGGTTTTTTAAACTATTTCAAGAAATTTTAACGAGATTTAAAATATTTTAAGGGATATCAAAAGAATTTAAATAAATTGAAATATTTTAGGGTATTTTAAAAACATCAAGGATTTGTCAATATTTTTTATTAAATTAAAGGATTTCAAAAATGTCATGGTATTTTCAAAGATTCCAAGAAATTTATAAGAGATTTTAAAGATTTTAAGGGATATCAAAAGATTTAAAAGAAATTTTGAAATATTTTAGGGTATTTTTAAACGCCAACATTTTTCAATCGATTTCAAATTAAAGGGATTTTCAAAGATTTGAAAGATTTTATGGTATTCTTAAAGATCCCGAGGAATGTTAGAGAAAATAAAAATATTTTAAGGGATATCATGAGATTTCAAAAAATTTTAAATAGTTAAGAGCGTTTTAAGAGACTCCAAGGATTTTTCAATACATTTCAATAAATTAAAGGATTTTAGAAAATTTCATAGATGTCATTGTATTTTTAAAGATTTCAAGAAATTTAGAAGAGATTTTAATGATTTTAAGGGATATCAAAAGATTTAAGAGTAATTTTGAAATATTTAGGGCATCTTGAAATTACAAGATTTTTTAATCGATTTCAAATTAAAGGGATTTTCAAGGATTTCAAAGACTTTATGGTATTTTTGAAGATTCCGAGCAATCATAAAGATATTACAAGGGATATCAAATGATTTCAAAGGATTTGAAATATTTGACTAAAAGATTTTTCAATCGATTTTTAATTAAAGGGATTTTCAAGGATTTCAACGATTTTATGGAATTTTTAAAGATTCCGAGGAATCTTAATGAGATTTCAAGGGATATCAAAAGATTTTAAATAATTTGAAATTATTGAGGGCATTTTGAAATTCCAAGATTTTTCAATCGATTTTAAATTAAAGGGAGTTTCAAGCATTTCAAAGGTTTTATTATATTTATAAAGATTCCGAGGAATCTTAAAGAAAATAATTTTTTTTAAGGGATATCATGAAATTTCAAAAAATTTTAAATAGTCAAGGGTATTTTAAAAGACTCCAAGGATTTCTCAATAAATTTCAATAAATTTAAGCATTTTAAAGGATTTCAAAGATTTTGTGGTATTTTTAAATATTCCGAGGAATTTCAAAGAGATTTTAAAGATTTCTAGGGATACCAAAAAATTTCAAAGAAATTTTGAAATATTTGAGGGCGCTTTGATACTCCAAGATTTTTCAATCGATTTCAAATAGAAGGGATTTTCAAGGATTTCGAAAATTTTATGGTATTTTTATAGATTCTGAGGAATGCTAAAGAAAATAAATTTTTTTTAAGGGATATCAAGAGATTTAAAAAAATTGTAAATAGTAATGGGTATTTTAAAAGACTCCAAGGATTTTTCAATAGATTTCAATAAATTTAAGGATTTTAGAGATTGTGTGTTATTTTTAAATATTCCGAGGAATTTCAAAGAGATTTTGAAATATTTTAGGTCATTTTGATACTCCAAGATTTTTCAATCCATTTCAAATTAAAGGGATTTTCAAGGATTTCAAAGGTTTTATTGTATTTTTAAAGATTCCGAGGAATCTTAAAGAAAATAAATTTTTTTTTCAAGGAATATCAAGAGATTTAAAAACATTTAAAATAGTCAAGGGTATTTTAAAAGACTCCAAGGATTTTTCAATAGATTTCAATAAATTTAAGGATTTCAGAGATTTTGTGGTATTTTTAAATATTACGAGGAATTTCAAAGAGATTTCAAAGATTTCTAGGGATTGCATAAAATTTCAAAGAAATTTCTAAATATTTGAGGGCATTTTGAAACTCCAAGATTTTTGAATCGATTTCAAATTAAAGAGATTTTCAAGGATTCTGAAAATTGAATAATATTTTTATAGATTCCGAGAAATCTTAAAGAGATTTCAAGGGATATCAAAAGATTTCAAAGAATTTGAAATATTTGAGGATGCTTTAAAAGTGAAATATTTTTCAATCGATTTCAAATTAAAGGGATTTTCAAGAATTTCAAAGATTTTATGGTATTTTTAAAGATTCCGAGGAATCTTAAAGGGAATAAAAAGATTTTATGGTATATCAAACGATTAAAAAAAACTTAAAATAGTTCAGGGTATTTTAAACGACACCAAATATTTTTCAATATATTTCAATAAATTGAAGGATTTGAAAGAATTTCAAAGATATCATGGTATTTTCAAAGATTCCAAGAAATTTTAAAGAGATTTTAAAGATTTTAAGGGATATCAGAAGATTTAAAAGAAATTTTGAAATATTTTAGGGCATTTTGAAATTCCAAGATTTTTTAATCGATTTTAAATTAACGGGATCTTAAAGTGAACAAAAATATTTTAAGGTATATCAAGAGATTTCAAAAACTTTAAAATAGTTAAGGGTATTTTAAAAGACTCCAACGATTTTGCAATAGTTTCAATAAATTTAAGGATTTTAAAAGATTTAAGAGATTTAGTGGAATTTTTAAATATTCCGAGGAATTTTAAAGAGTGCTTAAAGATTTCAAGGGATATCAAAAGATTTCAAAGAATTTGAAATATTTGAGGATGCTTTAAAAGTCCAATATTTTTCAATAGATTTTAATAATTTGAAGGTATTTTAAACGATTTCAAAGATGTCATGTTAGTTTTAAAGATTGCAAGAAATTTTAAAGAGATTTAAAAGATTTTAAGGGATATCAAAACACTTCAAAAAATTTGAGGGCATTTCGAAACTCCAACATTTTTGAATCCATCAATAACTTGAAGGTATATTAAAGAATTTGAAAGATTACATGGGAGGTCAAAAGATTTCAAAAAATTTGAAATATTTAAGGGATATTTAAGCTGTACTCTTTGAAATTATATGAAAACAGAGTTTCTTTAGAGCCTAAGTTCTAAAGAATGCCAACCTTTACTTGAGCCGCAACATTACTGAACCATCAGTTTTTTTCTGTGTATCGATCCAAATTTCCCTTTCGATCTCAATATTGGTTTCCAGTTCTAAATTTAAAAATCTGATTCCTGTTCCCCATATCCCTCCTTCGATATAAAATTCGCAATCTCTTGCCAATCTAAGTTTATCTTAAGGCTAATTTAACATGAAGGTACCGTAATGATTATTCTAAATACAATCCTATTTCTAAAAGACAAATAAGGAATACTTTTTACAAAAGGAATGGACAGCTTTCGGAAAGAAGAAAACGATAATATATGACTATGCTTCTAAGTAGGAGTAAGAACAAGAGGAAAGAGATTAGAGAACACCAGAGTGCTCACCCGAGTTTAAAAGATGCAAACCGAAAGTGAATCAAGATTGTGCCAGAGTAAATAAAATAAAAGTTGACGAGGGGTGGAGAACTACTCAAAGTGTGCAGTAGAATGCAGAAGAGACGCAAAAATAATGAAAGAAACAGACATGCAGTGAACGAAGTGGAAGCAAGAAGACCACGAGAACAGGATGTAAGGACCTTGTTGTAAAAAGGGGATAAGAAACTGAACAAACAAGAATAACACTATACAACCACAAACTGTAATTCATCGTACCAACAACGTATAAGTATGCCAATAATCTACAAGCATGATCCCTCCTCTCGTTGGGATACCGCATTACAAAGCTCAAGGAAAAAATACAGCAAAATGAGTACAGTATGCCAATATGAGTCCATCAGCGAGTCAGAAGATAAATTGCTCGGAGCTTTGGTTGGAATTCGTAGAAAAGTATGCTAGACCAGAGAGGAGAGCGTGATCGATTACACAATGAATAATAATTGGCAGGAGAGACGTGTTCAGAATGGACGTGTTTAGTAGATTGAAAAAGTGCGATAAAGCCATTACCTGGTCGATGCGATCGAGCAAATATTACATGCAAGCGTATACTGAGTAAGAATAATTCCCTGAGAAAATCTGCTAGACCAAAGCTAGCTGGCACACGAGCCGGCATGGCTTAAAGCGTTAACGATTTCCCTTCGTACACCCTTATACCATTCAGGAGAGCAATTACGATCTCGAGGTACTACATACAGGTTGATCCGACAATCAGCGATGGTAGAAAAGTTACGCAAGCACGCCGATAGCGTCCGAGAAGAATGTAAATCACTGTCGTTGATTAAACGATTTGTTTTATCCGGCTTCTAATTGGATCGATGCGTTATAATGTCAGCCAGATCAAGGAAAACGTTTGATCATACCTGCAACCTCTGAACAAATTTTCGTCTGGCAGGTTTCACCTTCCAGATTTGGAAAGTTCTTGCAGGTCAGGTTTGTAAGTTCACACCTCACCTGACAAAACGACTCTGAATTCCGATCAGCCTGGTGGAAATCGAAGACGCAGAAACTGATCAGTACCTCTTTTTCCCTCGCGAGCTCTTCGCGGGGAAAAAAGGAAATTACATGATGCGTGTCGGTGGAAAAGGAGTAAAGCGAAACAGTTCCTGCTTTTAATTACGCAGAGGCTTGGCTGCCGTCGATGGGGAAATTAATGATGATGCTCGTCGGAAGGAATTGAGTGCGGACTCATGTTAATTGGGATAAAATCTCGTGTTTTTCATGAATGAATCAACCTTTGCGCTTGACCGTGGTGATTCCACTTCCACGGCCGGCGAAGAACGGTGAATGAATCGCGTGAGTCCTCTGAAATGAAAAGGGTGAGAACTGAGAACCGCTGCTCGCCCACGCTCCGCTACATTCATTCACTTCTGCCGTCTCTTCCCTCCTCCAACCCTCTCTTCAAGAACTGAATCCTTTTCTCTTTCTTTCTTTCCCTCGCACTCTGTGGCACGGTCTCTTGCCCATCCTCGACTCGTTCTTCGCGTACGACTTGAAACGTGTTCGCAAGGTATATACGTCGATGTTCCAGTGAGACCAACAGGTGACGTCATCCGATTCGTACATTTATCCGCGAGCGTTTGTACTCTGCCACCTCTAGCATGGAAGGCAGCCGTTAATAAAGTTTATTACGCGTTCGCCGAGGCATCGGGTTTCAAGTCGCGATGCGGGTCCAGTTTTGCAACAAAGTGACCATCCACTCGGCTTCAGGAAGCGCCGACAGTTTTCACGAGCGGTCGTTCACATTTTTTATGGTTGGGAAGAATAACATTGTGTTTTGACAGCTTGTCGATGTGGTACGGCTGCCATAAAAACGGCTCTTGTTTGAGTACAATAAACTTCAGGGCTCAGTTATAGGTTTTGGATAATTTGAGCCACTTCTGCAGACGAGGATTGGGAGGAGGTATAATAAGAATAATCAGCAGGGGTGATTTCGTTTTAGGAAGCGAAAGACGGAATGTAAGCGAGGGAATGAAAAACTGGGAGATTGGAACATCATTGAAATTCGTACGCAGACAGGGAATTATGATGAGATGCTCAGAAATGGAGATTAGGTTTAGAGCAATTAGAGTTAATTCTTTCTAAAGAAAATTCGAACTCGGGAATTAAAATCATCACGTATGTGGGATAGGAAATGGAACTGGAGATTATAATTACGAGAGTGGATGATGAAAGTAGTGTATTTTTAATACACTATAGGATAGGTCAAAAGTACTGGATTTTATAATTGGGCAGAATTTCGACTTGGACAAGATGAGGAAGCGATTACGTTATACCAGGGAAATGAAATAAGATATTTCAAAATAATTATAATTCCGAATTTGGAATAGATTTAGGATCGGACGATGTGTCACAGGCTTATATCGAAATGGAAAATCGTACACAGATCCGAAATCATAATGAGATGCTCCGAAATGGAAATTAGCTCCAGAGTGATTAGAACTGATTCTTTCTAAAGAAAATTCGAACTCGTTGGGAATTAAAATCATCAGGTATGTGGGGTAGGAAATGGAATTGGAGATTATAATTATGAGAGTGGATTATGAAAGTAGTCTCCTTTTAATATACTATGGGATAGTTAAAAGTTACTGGATTTTATAATTGGGCAGAGTTTCGACTGGAAAAAGATGAGGAAGCGATTACGTTGAAACTGGGAAGCGAAATAACAAATTTCAAACTAATTATGATTCCGAATTTGAAACAGATTTAGGATCAGAAAGTAGGTCAAAGTTTTATATCAAAATGGAAAATCTTACACAGACCCGAAATTACAATGAGATGCTCAGAAATGGAAATTAGGTCTAGAGTGATTAAACCTAATTCTTTCTAAAGAAAATTGGATCTCGGTAATTAAAAGCATCACGTATGTGGGATAGGAAATGGAATTGGAGATTATGATTATGAGAGTGTATTATGAATGTACTGTATTTTCAATATACTATGGGATAGTTAAAAAGTACGGGATTTTATAATTGGGCAGAGTTTCGACTGGGAAAATATGAGGAAGCGATTACGTTGAAACAGGTCTATTAAATTGGATATTTAAAAATAATTATGATTCCGAATTTGGAACAGATTTAGGATCGGAAAATGTAATGGTAATAGAAAATCGTACACAGACACGAAATTATGATGAGATGCTCAGAAATGGAAATTAGGTCTAGAGTGACTAGACCTAATTCTTTCTAAAGAAAATTTAAACTCGTTGGGAATTAAAATCATCACTTATGTGGGATAGGAAATGGAGTTGGAGATTATAATGATGAAAGTAGTATATTTTTAATATACTATGGGGCAGGTAAAAAGCACTGGATTTTATAATTGGACAGAGTTTCGACTGGGAAAAAATGAGGAAGAGATTGCGCTGTAATAGGGAAATGAAATAAGACATTTAAAAATAATTATGATTCCAAATTTGAAACAGATTTAGAATCGGAAGATGTGTCACAGTGTTATATCAAAATGGGAAATCGTACACAAACGGGAAATTTTGATGAGATGTTCAGAAATGGAAATTAGTCTAGAGTGATTAAAACTAATTCATTCTAAAAAAAATCGAATTCGTTGGGAATTAAAATCATCACGCATGTGGGATAGGAACTGGAATTGGATATAATAATTGTGAAAGTAGTGTATTTTTAATATACTATAGAGTATATAGTGATTAGACCTGGTTCTTTCTAAAGAAAATTGGAACTCGGTAATTAAAAATTAGGAGATTGGATTATAAAAGTAGTGTATTTTCAATATACTATGGGATAGGTAAAAAGTACTAGATTTTATAATTGGGCTGAGTTTAGACTGGGAAAAAAGGAATAAGCGATTACGCTTTAACATGTAAATAATGTAAAATATTTTTAAAAAAATCATGATTCCGAATTTCGAACAGATTTAGGATCGGAAGATGTGTCACAGGTTTATATCAAAATGGAAAATCTTACACAGACATGAAATTAGGATGCGATGCTCAGAAATGGAAATTAGCTCCGGAGTGATTAGACCTGTTCTTTCTAAAGAAAATTCGAACTCGTTAGAAATTAAAATCATCACGTATGTGGGGTAGGAAATGGAATTGGAGATTATAATTATGAGAGTGGATTCTGAAAGAAGTGTATCTTTAATATACTATGGGATAGTTAAAAAGTACTGGATTTTAAAATTTGGTAGAGTTTCCACTGGAAAAAGATGAGGAAACAAGGAAATCACAGAGAAATAAAATAAGAGAGTTTAAAATAATTAGGATTCAGAATGCGGAACAGATTTAGGATTGAAAGAAGTGTCACAGTTTTATACCAAAATGAAAAATCGTACACAGACACAAAATTATGATAAGATGCGCAGAAATGGAAATTAGGTCTAGAGTGATTAGACCTAATTCTTTTTAAAGAAAATTCGAACTCATTGGGAATTAAAATCATCACGTATTTGGGATAGGAATTCGAATTGGAGATAATAATTATGAAAGTAGTGTATTTTGAATATACTATGGGATAGTTAAAAAGTACTGGATTTTATAATTGGGCAGAGTTTCGACTGGGATAATATAAGCAAGCAATTGCGTTGTAACAGGGTCATGAAATAAGATATTTAAAAATAATTATGATTCCGCATTTGAAACAGATTTAGAATTGGAAGATGTGTCGCAGTCTTATATCAAAAGGGAAAATCGTACACAAACACGAAATTATGATGAGATGCTCAGAAATGTAAATTAGGTCTA
>CAKNWU010136660.1:0-10812 GCA_932072015.1 Andricus quercustozae | reverse complement strand
AATGCTTTCTAACTGTTGTGATATTTACTGTTTTAAAAATAAATAAATAAGGGGTTCACGTCAATGTGAAATCTTGTTCGTTGCCTTCCTTAATAAAAAAAATGCCCAACAAACCTCTGAAACATAAATTGCAATGATGCCACCACAAGAAGTGCATTATTTTTTGAAAATCATGAAGTGCAAATAATTTTTGGCTTCTGCGACATGTATTTATTAAAAAAAATAGACAAGAGGTTCTCATCAAAGTGAAATTTTGTCTGTTTCGTTCTCTGATGGAAAAACTAGCGAAAAAAGTTCTGAAACATAAATTTCAATGATGCCCCCACAAATAGTGCATTATTTTTTGAAATCATGTAGTGTAAATAATTTCTAATTTCCGTGACATTTATTCATTGAAAAAAATGGGTAAGAGGTTCTCGTTAAAATGAAACCTTGTATGTTGCGTTCCTTGATGGGAAAACAATTAGTATGACTTACTTTCCGACTAGAAGTGAAGCTTCAACAAAAGAACAACTCTCATGCATAACAAATTTATGTAACATATCAATGTTTAGAATAAATGAAATTTGCTAAACCAGCATTTAGACCTCTAACAGGCTTGGAAAATTTAAACCTTTCTGACCTTAAGGTAATTTTATAAACTAGATAAAATCCAAAGATAAGATCTTCTTTTAAGCAAACATAATTTGTTTGCGAAAAGGGATGTGTTTCTAACTGTTCGACCATGGATAAGAATTTGTGTTAATAAATTTTTGCATGTAGTTTTTCTATCAAGGAACGCAAGAGACAAGGTTTCAATTTGACAAGAACCTTTTATTTATTTTTTAAGATCAACAGAAGTCACTGAAGTTAGAAATTATTTAGTGTTCATGATTTGAAAAAAAATAATACACTACTTGCAGTGGCATGATTTAAATTTATGTTTCAAAGGTTTTTTGGTTAATTTTTTCATCAATGATCGAAACAGACAATATTTCAGTTTCACAAGGACGTCTGACCTATTTTTAAAAAAATCAATAAATGTGACAGAAATTAGAAATTTTCTACACTATTCATGATTTTCGAAAAATAATGTACTGCTTGAAGTCGCATGATTGAACTTCATGTTGTACGCCTTTTTGGTTAGTTTGTTGTTTCAGAAATACTTTCAAGAGGGTTCCCTTTTAACAATAAATGTTATCTATTTTTAAAAAATGGCTAAATATCACAGAATTGACTAAGGCATCCAAACGTCCTTATATTTGCAGGAAGTAATGCACTAATTCCGCTTGCATGATTAAGGTTTCTGCTTGTAAAGCTTTTAAGTAGCTTTTGACCAGAAGTCGTTAAGATATTAAGTTTGTTTTACTTTTCTTTAATTCTACAAAGGGGTGGACTATTTGCGGTGAAGTGTCTACAAATGAGTCCTAAGTGAAAATTTAACTCTTTTTTTTTAGACAGATACCATTGATGGTCAAAGAAATTTTCAAGAAGAAAGTTTGGTAGGTTTCGTTAATATAGAGATTGTTTGTTACTTCTGTTACACATTATGCAACAAAAACTTGATGAGGAAAAAGAATAACTTTTGTTATAAATATTGGACAAAAAGTTGAGGAATGACTTTTTTGTATTTAATAATAGGTAATCAAATGAAGTAAACAGTTCCTTAGTTAAAAGAAAATAAGGCTGTAACATATAATTATATAAATTGTGATATAATTTTTAACGAAATTAGTAACTATATATTTTTTCTTGTGACTTACTAATGAAATGCAAATATCTCATGATGATAAGCTTGACGCATGATCTATAAGATAAGGATTATAGGACATATCATGTAACACAGTAAGTAGGACTAGTCGGATCAGGACGGATCGGGTAAACACTTCCATTGCGTGGCGTCTGCTACGATCCTGTGCGCATGCGCATATCTATCACGGCTAGCGCAGAAGCTTACGAGTGGGGTCTTTTTGTCTCTACTGTTTTGTCTTTAATAAAGCACTATCATAATCATTAGTTACCTATTAATACAATTTTTCGTTAACAAATTGACCAGTTTTCCCTGAACATGGAAAAAATGAAGATCGTTTATATTCTGGACTTCACCTTGGCTATCATCCTCAATTCTATTGGTGAATATTAAAATAGAACGATATATATAACCTGAAAAATATGTTTAGGCTTTCCGCAAATAACATTTTGTCCGACGTATTCCACATCTATCCGTTTAAGAATTTTGCAAACATTTTCAAAACAATGCAGAGAATTATCTGCGGCAGAGTAATGCAGAGTTCTTCTGCATTTATGCTAAAGTGTTTCAATTTAAGCAGTAATGCAGGAGACGTTTGCAGAGTACTTGCAGAGCTATTGCAGGGGGATTATGAACTAATTTACAGAGAATTTGCAGAAAATTTTTTTCACCAGGGAGGGTGGTTTTATTATCATTTTTAGTTAACTGAAAAAACTTATTGGTTGTGATAGATTATTATTAAAAGAGTCAAAAATAAACTCAATTTCTCATATATAATTATGAATAATATTCTTAAAATATAAGTCAATACTTCGCAGTTTTAAATTGTACATATATTTCTGAAGGCATTTTTTGGGATAGTAGATATCAAAGATAAATCTGTTATCTAAACATAAACCTGAAGTCTTATCTGTCAAACGACGTTAATATGGAGGTTTATCTCTTATTTGAATAATAACTTGTTATTAAATCGAAATATAAAATTTCTGTTAGATTTTTAATGTCAGAATATAATTACAATGTAAAAATGGGCCACTTAAAAATTCGAAAAATAATTCATTGTTGCAGTTTTCAATTGAATTGCATTTTTTTCAATTTTGAAAAGCATCCTATGATTCCAGAAGTCTGAAAAAATCTAAGATGACGGTCAATTAAAATTCTAATAATAGCTCATTCCCGCACTTTTCAGTAAAATATTTTAAAACTATGCTATGAGAAGAAGTGTGGCCTTGGAGAGCATCCGATGATTCCAGAACATCAACATATTTTTAAAACTTTAGGATAGCGATCATTTAAAAATTTTAAAAATAGAGAAATTGAAGAATTGTTTTTCAAATTGAAAGTAAAAATTTTCCAACAGAAGCATGGAAAACTTCTGGTTTTTGGTTGAAGATTCATCATTTTAGTTGAAAGTTCATTTCTTGGGTTCGAAATGAAACTATTACAGTTTTTGTCAAATATCTTCGAAAATTCTTCTTTTTTTCGGTTATTATAAAATTATTCAAAGAATAAAATAAAAATGAAGAATAACAATATAAATAACAATAAGTTAAAGATTAAAATTTAGTATTAAGTATTTAAATCAACATTTCCACGAAATGAAAATTCAATCTATTTTTGAACTCATACTGTCAAAGGCAACTTTACTTTTGCATCACATAATGTCATGAACTTGTATCGTTCAATTTTTATCGGTTTCTCGGTTCACATCCGAAAAATCAATTTCTCATTTCTTATTTTTTAAAAGAACTTCATCTGGATAATACCTCATTATTCCAGCTTTAGCTAATTTGTGGAAAGGAACGAGTTTTTCCTAGACTAGAAATGACTACGGGGCTACAAAAGTTTCGGTCTCTTAATATTTTGTCGGAAAAAGGAACAAATGTTCTATAAACGTCGAAAACCGAACACGTACATAAGTACGCATCGAAACTGTCGTCCGCCAGAGAGGCAGGAACTTTTCGGTTTTCGACTTTTCTAACATATTTGACACTTTTTCCAAAAAAATGCAGCAAGAGAAACTCCTTTAACCCTGTAATCTCTTTTAGGCCCAGGGCAAAGTTCCCTCATGTCATCGGTCTTGCCCCACAATATTTTCACAATGGCTTTACGAAATACCAACAAAAGAGAAATGTAATTCTCTCTTTCTGGCTGCAGGGTCAAGTTCACAGTTTGATTGTCTACCTAACGGAGAACCTATTCCTGGCATTCCTCGTGGCGGTCCTTCTTCTTCTGAAGGAAATCACTTACCTGAGATTGACCGGAATCATCCTCCTGGCGAGCCTCATCTTCCTGTCAGGTACATGTCTCCCCTTGCCAGGCAGAATCCTCCTTCCAGCGCCATAGCTTCACCTGGAAGGCTTCCTTCTTCTGACGGACGTGGATGTGGAATCGAAAATCTAGGATTTATTCGATTAATTCCTTCGAATAATTCGCAACGGATATTTGAACTTCGAAGATACACTTTTCCGGCTGATAAACCAATTAAAATGAGAATAGGAAGAAATGCCTATGTACCTATGCCAACCCAAGAACAAATTGTATTATCTACATCCGATGGCGACGTTTTAGCAATATTAAAGAATAATGAAGTTCTGGCTGGAATATACACATATTATAATAGAGGGAATGTGCGGGCGAAAATAAACATGAATAGCGGCACGGTTACCCCACTGAACCGAGAAGAAATCTGTGACACTCCAGTAGGTTCCCCCCGTCCAATATCTACACATTTTAGAGTAATGCATTTAAACCATCTTGTAAATTACTTTCCCCTATGCAATTAATTTAATTAAGAAAATGTAAAACTAAAAGATAATATTTTTTGTGATTCAAATTCGGATCGAAATTTTGTGTATAACTGATAATTATATTGAAATTTCATTGTATTATAGTTCTCTATGCTTAAATTTGTTGCCAATTAAAACTTCTGATTAGCACGTTTCAGTAATTCAGGAGAAATGTCACTTGATGCTACAAAGCGCCTTATCAAACTGCGCAAATTAGTTCTCAAGGTTATGAGTTAGCCACAGATTTTCACAATGACTATACATTACAATTTTTTTTTATCATACGTTTTTTTTTCTCATCTTAGAATTACAGAAATATTTACTCATATTCGAAACCTATTTCTTTTTTCCCAAGGAATATTTAGTAAACTTTAATGCAAGTTTCTATGAATCAAGGAATCACATTTTCCAATTAACACATTTTCGCCGTTTTTGCGAAAAACATTATTATTCAAGTAAAATCTGTATATATATGCTGTCATTCTTAAGAAACTTATTTTAATTATTTCATATTTTTCCGGCATCTAGGAATACCGTGACGTCATGTTGCGTTTACGCAACGCTGGCGCATCGCTCGACATATAGAATTGTTCAGGACGAATGTGACAGAAATAAAGATTTGTGTCATCAATATACTTTATTGCATTAGACATAATTAGGAAAAATATAACAGCAATCGAATTTCGCAAAACTAAGTGAAACAAGAGAAAATAAAATGAATTTTAGGATTCCAAGTCATGATGAACATCGAAACACTTGGCGTGCAGTGCTACATTGCATTTTTTGCACTGATGAATCGTTTGCAAGTGGCAGTGGGCACACCTCAATCGTCGTTTTTGTGCGTTTTCGCAGATTACGTGTTCTCGGATGTTGATTCGTGGTCTTTTTGCTTTTCAGCATCTGAAGCGGATTCCACATCTTCTGCTTCCGCTGGCTGCTTTTCAACGAACGTCAAAAGAGCTCGCGTCACTTCCGATTTGAATTCGATTTGGCTGAGATATTTGGATTTATTCTTCTTAGCGATGAGACAGTGGATCTTCCATGCGAATTTCTTCTCGTGAATATCTGGAAGCTTTTTGTGTTGGCTCAGCTCCGATGAAGTTTGAAGCGACTGTCACTTCAGAATTGTCCTGCCAGCGGCAGACAGATATCTTGTTGGCGTTTTCGAAACACGTATCGTACGAATATTTCTTCAATTTTTTTCCTGTTAGTAGTACATTGTTCGCTCCTCTCAGCCGGTTTGATCTCACAGTGCTGATTGCCCGAATCTTCCTCTCATTCAGCAAGCAGAATAAATAATATGACGTAAAAAAGTTGCCGAAGTAAAACGCATGAATCTCCGGATCTTTGATGGATTCAATCATAGAGAGAATCACCGACGCCCCGAGTCCCACGTTTTTATCGTATAAACTCCCTTTACCAGCGTACGGAATGGCATGGAAGAGAAATCCCGAATTGGAACAGAGGCACCACAGTTTGAAGCCGAAGCGAATTGATTTCCCTCTTATGAAAATTTTGCAGCTGTGACGCATGACATACGGAATCATCTGTTCATCAATCGATAAATGCGTAGCGAAAATCCCAACTTGCTTGTATTTATTGTTCAATAGATCCATCAGGGGTCGAACTTTGGCAAATCTGTCTAACTTGTCTATGCTACTGTTGTCCATCAGATGCAATATCGATTTTAGTGTCCGAAAAGAGTGTCGACTCATTGTTCGACCAATAGTGCTCGATCTGAGGAAGTGTGTAGTATCCCGAAAGAAAAAGAATGCCGATAAAGCGAAAAATTTGTTGTCGAGTAGTAGCAAAGGTGATATTTTTTTGTTGAGCGTAGATGTTTGAGTTAGAAACGATCATGTCGATTATTTCGTCGTCCAAGAACATCCGAAACAGTTCCAATGGAGTTTTGTCATCTAAAAAGAAAAAGATTGGAAATGAAGTATCTCCTTACGATGGCAAAGTTTTCATCGAATTTCAATTTGTATTCGGTAATGCCATCCACATCAACATTGAATTTCGATATTCACAAGAAAAAATCATCAAACTGCTCAACGCATCTACAGTTGACGGAGGGATGTAAATAATTCTCGTTTGCTCGTTTAAAATGATCCTTTCTTCTTCACTTTCACTTTCACTGCACTGATCTATGATGCGCGTTAATTCTCCCTGACTACGGAAAGATCTCGTTCTCATTTTGCACACGTAGGAATACTATGACTTATAAAATGTATAAATGGTTTAATAATCGACTTCAGCACGCTATCTGTACTTTTCCAGCATCTAGCTGTGTTTAGGAATGCAAGAGCGCTGAAGCCACCTGGTGGAGGAAGTCGAACGAATAAGGGTAGCAAAAAATGTAGTTTTCAACTTGAATTTGCTTCACCTTGATGGAAATGCTTTATCATTGATTTACAAGTTAATAATTTTGCACTTTACTGCCTTCCAAAACAAGAAAGCAATAACTATAACATTTGCGATTTGGCACCTGATTCGCAATTTTTTTCAAATCGAATATGTTAAAAGCAACTGTCAATCGAGGGCCAAATCCAAAATCTAATTACGGCTTTCTTCTTTTGCACGGCAGTTTACATTATGACGAGTGAATTTTGAAAACAGTGATGTGAAATGTGAAAATAATGAATTTTCAATTACTTAGTTTTAAGATACTAATTTAAAAATACTTCGCGTTTAAACGAAGCATCAATTGCGAAGTAATTAATTAATTTTGAAAGTTTCGAATTTGAAAGCATATAATTTTCGATGCTTATAGAACAACCAACTTCGAAGGTTCACAATTTTTACATTCTTTAATTTTAAACGGCGAAAATGAGTGAATATTTGTGTCATCTTTAAAACTTTCATAATTTCAATTAAGTAGCACAGTTTTGAATACGCAAATCTATATTCTCTAATAGTGTAATTTTTTAGGCCTTGAAATTCAATTTGAAAGGTTATGAAAAACCCGACGAAAACTGCTGTGAAAAAGAAATATTTTATAATAATAATGTTTCATAATGTATGTTAAAGGGCTTTTAATTTTTAATTTTCGATTAATAAAAGTTTGATACATTTATAAATCAAAATTTTTTTTTATTCATGAAGGCATTCTGAAATATTTATATTAAAAATTTCAATGCCAATCAGAAAATTCTCGCGGTCGCACTGTTGCGCAAATCTGGCATTTTTATGAACTGTATAAATATTGGATTAAAAATTAATTTGGTTGGTTTGTTGAAAATTCAACTATTTTGTTGAAACTGCAATATATTTTTACTTTAAACATTAAGCGTTTCCTATTGAACTCAATATGGCACCTATTCATTTATTTTATCAAAACTAAGTTTTTCCTCTATTATTCCCCTTTTTTCATGAAAAATCACCGTCTTGCCCCTGTTTTGAGAGCATTTTGTGCTTTAAACTGTATTCGAATATTATGTTCCTATGCTATGTGACGAAGAAGAAGAGTGATGGAAAAAGTTTTCAAAATAGCATGACGTAGGTTTAAACGGCCTCTAAAGAAATACGACTAAAGAAAGGATTTGAGTCGAGGCATGACAATTTTGCATTTAAACAATAGATACTCGAATCAAGTAAACAGTTCCTCAGTTCAAAGTAAATAAGCCAAAGAAAAACATTTTTTTTTAATCTAGTAATTTTTTTAGTGTTGACATTAACAGGCTATTCTCAAAAATAGATAAATTTCTGTCATTAGCTATAACATATATATAAATTGCGATATCATTTTTAACGAATTTGATGATTACATTTTTTTTCTTGTGACTGCCTAATGAAATGCAAATACCTCATAAGGACAAGCTTGACGTGTATGATCTATGAGATAACTACTACAGAATATATTATGTAATACAGTAAGAAGGACTCGTCGGATCGGGACGGATCAGGTCTTTATTTCAATCGCGTGCGGGTGCGCCTATCTATCACGGCTAGCGGAGAAGCTTACGAGTGGGGACTTTTTATCTCTACGGTTTTATACTTATTAAAGCACTATCATAACCATTAGTTACTCTGTTAATAAAAGTTTTCATTATTAAATAATTAATCAGTTTTTCCGGTACGTGGAAAAAATGAAGATTGTTTATACTCTGGGATTCACCTTGGCTATCATCCTTAATTCTATTGGTGAATATAACAATATATATATATATATATAGAATTAAAAAAATATTTTAGGCTTTCGGCAATCAACATTTTGTCCGACGTATTCCGCTTCTATCCCAATTGCTTTTTTATCCAAACTCCTATTTGATTTTGTTCGGAATGAGTACCTATTCAATTTAATTTTGTTTCGGCGAAGTGCAAAATTTGTGTGTTATAAAAAATAGTATTCCAAAAGTTTCCCCATTAATCTGTCTGCTTATGTCGAATTAACATTTTTTTCGGTGTTCACTATTGACTGAAAATAGAAAAAGCAATACGATTGCTTTATCAATACTCTTTTTCTCATGCCAAATGCCTTCTCAGTGGGCACAAAATTTGACAACGTCTTTACGACTTTACGACATTTTTACGACAACTCTACTACATCCTATGTCCATGCGTTAAGGTATCTTTACGGTATCGTAAAGATATCGTCAGATCGTACGACGTCTTTACGACATCGTAAAAAAGCCTTAACGACATGGACATAGGATGTCGTCAAGTGGCCTTAAAGATGTCGTAAAGACGTTGCCAAATTTTATGCACACTGGGTTCTCTAGGGGACCGCAACTTTACGTTAAAGCAATTGAGTACCTGCTCCGTTTAGAGATGCCTCAGGGTTGTTTTATTATCATTTTTAATGAACTTATCAAACTTATTGATTGTAATAGATTAATAATAACACCAAAAATAAACTAAATTTCTTAGGATATTAGAAATTAGATACAAACTTGTTATCTAAACATGAATCTGAAACCTTATCTGTCAGTCAACATTAATGTGGTGGTTCATCTCTTATTTGAATAATTACCTGTTATCACATTAAAATATAAAATCTCTATTAAAGTTTTAATTTCGGAATGAAATGACGATGCGAAAATGGGTCTGAAGATATAGAGGATTCTGGGGAGTTGGGACAAGCCTACATACGGCAAGCCTTCCCCGCTAAATAAATCTCTTCCCCGGCATCACTTGCCCAAAGATAAAATGATCTCTGGGCATCGTCTCCCCATTTGAATGGTTGCCTCGGGCATATCTTCCACCATTTGCGTGGCTCATAAGGTCATCTCTTCCACTCCTTGATGGGAAAGTCTCCCATGGTCAGTTCTTCCCCGGTTTTCACTTTCCCAGGCAAATATTAAGAACATGACTTTGTGGCCTCAAGTGGCAAGCCTTTCGCGGGCACCACTTTTCCAGAGAAATATTAAGACCAAGAGACTATGGTATCCATGGGATATCGACATTCTCTTGGCTGTAATATTTCACTAGGGAACTGAAACCTGGGGAGCGCTTGCCACTTGAGTCCACCGAGCCATGTTCTTAATATTTGACTAGGGAAGTGATGCCCGTGGAAGAAATGCCCATGGATGCAATAGTCTCTTGTTCTTAATATTTTACTGGAAAAGGAATGCCCAGGGAAGGCTTGCTACTTGAGTTCACAGTGTCCTGATCTTAATACAGTCAACTTTCTTTTATTCTACAGTTCGGTTATTCTACAGTTCGCTTATTCTACACCCCCTATACACGCTTATTCTAATTTGCGCAGTTTCGTGATCTCCCACCACGGTCCCTGTACGGGCTGTACGGCCACGCCCGCATAAGAGGGTGACCAATTAAAAAAAGAGGCCCGAAGAGCGGGAAGTCTTGAATTGAATATTTTTTCACGACGTCATGTAAATACGTTTGACGACGTTCGAGAAAATATTATAAACGTAAAAGTCATAAATGTACAATTAGTAATATTTCTCAAGTGTAGAATCTTTTTTCTCAGTTATGTTCCATTCTTATATCGATTCACGACCTTTCAGTTTCACGAAATAAAATATCCTAAATGTCAGGTGAGTCGTACTCTAACCTCAAATTTCGGACAGTTCTTTGTATTTCGTGAAACTGAAAGGTCTTCAACCGATAAAAGGACGAAAAAACAGAATTGCGCAAATGCATTCTACACTTGAAACGATTACTATGCAGACCTTTATAACTTACCTTCACGTTTCGGAGATTTTCTCCAAAAAGTCGTATGCAGTTGCAGTACCATGTACGAACCTTCCTGACAGCTGACATTTCCAACGATCGACGTCATGCCAAAAACTCACTATTCCGCGAAATATTTGCGTCGTTTTTTGAGTCTAT
>CAKNWU010136615.1:3404-18027 GCA_932072015.1 Andricus quercustozae | reverse complement strand
TTTTTTTTTATGGATAGGTTTTCGAGATATGTTTTTTCGAAATTTTTTTCCATTTTTTTTGGCGGTGGCTTCACATGTTAAGCCATATATCGAGTTATATACATCAGATTGAGCCGCACGAGGTCTCAAATGAAAAATAATAAAATTTCCAAAAATCCTTCTTAACATTGTTTTTCAATCTGTTCAGTAGTTTAGCTGTCATGTCCCAAAATATATCAGAAAAGTCCATTTTTTGCGCCAAAATAAAAATCGAAAATTCACTCTATCGCCATGCAAAAATAGAAAAATTCATATTATGACCAGTTTCTTATTGTTTTATATATAGATCGCACTTTTAAGATAGAAACAAGGTATTGATGAAGAAAATATATGCATAAATACCGGAGATATAAGCAATTGATTGAAGGTACCAAAATTCAAATTTTACTTTGTTTTTCATTTTTGTATAGAAAATATTTATTTAATTAATTTTATTCTTTTTTAATTATAAATTTCAACATTGCATGACTAGATTAGAATTAATTTTGGCCTCTGCTTTGTCTTCTGTTTTTCGCAGGTTCCGTTTCTCTGATGAGGAACCAAATATAATCTCCCAACATTGTTGCATCCCAATATCCTTGATAGCGCTGCTCAATGGCTTTGATTTCTTGGTGAAACCTTTCACCGTGCTCGTCACTTCCGTCAACGAGATTTTCCGGGAAAAAATCCAAGTGGGAATGCAAAAAATGAATTTTGAGCGACATATTTACACCTGTTGAAATTAAAATTAAATGTACACAATTTTTCATTTTGTAAACCAGTGTAATGAAGAAATATATGCATGAAATAAAATTACAATATATAGTATATTCCATACCCATTTTTGCATAATTCTTGAGCAAATCTTTAACAATTTGCTTGTAATTCGGGCTTTTATTGTTTCCGCGAAAATTGGAAACAATCCATTGGAATGATTTCCAGGCTGCAGCCTCATTACGTGTCAATAATGAGGGGGAATTCTCATCTTCGAGCACCCTTCTTATCAGTAGACCGTTAAAGACTCCTTCTTTGATTTTGGCAATAGAAAATCTTGGGAAAATCGATCGTAAATGCGCGAGCGCTCGGCCTTCTTTGTCTAACGCTTTGACGAAGTTTTTGAAGAGTCCAAGTTTTATGTGTACAGGGGGAAGAGTGATGTTTTGTTTCTTCACCATTGGCTTGTATGCAACGTTGTCCGAGCCCATAACCATGTTTTTTCTTTCGGGCCAGATCTTTCTCGTGTAATGGTGTCTGCGAGCGCGGCTGTCCCAGATAGATAAAAAATAGCAATATTTCGTGTATCCAGCTTGCATTCCTCGTAACATGCCCACCACTTTTAAATCCGAAAAAACTTTTTCCAGTCGTGCTCTTCATATTTAATTAATTTCAATGATTCGGCCATTGTCTCGTACGTTTCTTTGGTGTTGACAGCACGTCCGATTGGATTGACGGTTTTTCGTTTCCAATATTTAAGATAACTGCTTTCAAACTATCTTTACTGCTGTCAATAAATAACCGCCACTCTGATGCTTCGTAAGGCTGTCCTAGCTACTTGAAAAACCCAGGAATATCTATGCAAAAAGCATAGTTGACCTTTTTACATGAAATATTTTGAATAAGGTTTATCGCGGTCTCTGTAGTGCGTTATATTGACATTTGAATCCAAAAAGTTGTATTGTCTCATCCGAGATGCATGAAGTAGGGCACTTGGGAATGGGAAGTGCATCCGAATGTGGAAATAGAAAAGTAACCGATTGTACATTTGCATACTGCCACCGCATATTTTTCCCAATGCCAGTCTGTTTGCTCAGACCAAAATAGCAATCGGTCGCATGACAAAATGGTTTTCTCCAAATTATTGGAACGCCAATTTCATGTGTCCTCTAAAGTTAAAAGAAAAGATTGTAATCCATGAAAATATTTCATATAAATATCATATAATATCTCACTAAGTACATACTCTGCCGAGTCAGAACACCATCCCATAAGATTCATATGGCAAGAAAGACATATAATATTTGGTGTCCATTCTTTACCAAGATTTTCCGCTACTAATCCAAAGTATTGTAGATAATTCTCTGTAGCAAATACGTAAAATTCCGCTGATTTTTCATTACGACATATTTATCACAAATATAGCAGAAATTATCTTGGTTGTTCACGCACTCAAACAAATATTGATCCTCTTCAACCCATAGTGAGGCCTGCAGTCGATCTTCTTGAGTCTCTCGACCATTCCAGCCTCTGCAGTTATTACAAGTTGGATAGCTTAAATACCCGCCTTGATATATCGATACTCTTCCAACCTCACCTCTTTAAGGTCGGATCTTGGACTGCTATTCTCTTATGCACTGCTGTTGGTTCCACTAATAACCTAGGAATCAAAGCCAGTGCTTTACTGGCCTTAAAAGGTCTTGGCTGTTGATCACTTCGTCCTTAGCTCCCGCTTAAGGTTGTAATCCGCCAACAGCTTCCATAAGTCATGTTCGGGATACTTCATCCGAACAGATGACGATAAAAGCATAATTTTGGAAGCGGCAATCTCCAAATCTTGGGATGACTTCTCCAGGCTACATCCCATCTTCTCTAATGCCGCTTCAATTGCTTTGACCTGGTCGTCATCGAGTTTGGTTTTCAAGAACCTCTGGGCGACTATGGCCACTTTACGGTGACTTTGAAGAGCCTGGCTGTAAGAGTCTGTTGGACTTCATAGCCGCATCTTCTTCTGCTCCCTGCTGGTTGTTGCATCCGATTGATTTGTCAATTGGCGTCTCAACCTATTCCTAGCAGCTCACGATAATTTAGCTCGTCGTGGTTTTACTGTTTGGTTTGACCCCCCGGCATCAGCATCGCACGTAACTCCCCCTGGGTGTTTTGTTTTTGATTTTGGAAAGAACTCATTTTGTTTTCACGAGTACATAATTGTCGTCAGCCGAGTTTCAACTACCTTCTATTTTCTTATTACCATAATTAAGTCTAAACCAACTCAGATAAAACGAAAGTCCAAATAAATAAGTAAGTAAGTTATGATTTACCAAAACATACAAATCTATAGAAAACTTTGTTTGCATTTTTAAACTTATAAGTATTCAAATATAAAAGCCGAACGGAAAACATTAACCAATTTCAAATTTGGTTTAAATGTACTTCAGACTCAAAATCAGAATATGCTAATAAATTCCTCAAACCCATATATTTATTTCTTAATTTGATAAGATGATATATTTTTCTAATGACAAAATATTATTTTTCATCTACAGTCGAAATTCAATGTTTTAATAATGTAATTGGTAACTAATTACTAACCACAATACACTGAGTTTTTATAGTAATTTTAATTGACTGTCGCGTTTTGATCCGACATCGGATCAGATACAATATTGCATTCTAATTTAAGATTTGTTTAAATTTAGTTATTTGTGTCCGAGTCTTCTCACATAAAAATTGTATGCTTCATCGTATTCTTGCTGGTAAGCTTGATGGTATGCTTGATGGATTGTTAGCGGGTGTTCTTGATGGTTCACTTGGTGGCTTTCATTACGGTTTGCTTGACGGCTTGATTGAATGTGTGATTGAAAGGTTGCTTGAAGGATTGCTTGCTGGCGTGCTTGATAGTGAGCTTGGCGGACTGCTTGATTGTTTTCTCTGCGATGAACAATAGCCTCATCAGTCTTACGAACGTAGGAGAAACGACGGTTCACGCCTAATCGCCTAATGTCTCTATAGTTTAGGCTTACAAACCTGTTATTATCTGTGTCAAATACATTATTAGTTTCGCCAAACAAATTAGATAGAGGTTTAATGATATCTCTTTGCATCCATCCAATGATGACATGACTCCTTGCTACTAAAGTTGAATTTGTATCGAATTCTGTCATCTCGTTGTTAACGATTCTTCGTAAATTAATTGACTGTGAATTACGTTGATACTTAAATGTCCTGATAGCAGGCAATTCGATACCGTTAAATTGAGGAAATAATTCCATCAAACTCTGTGAACTTAATTCTGTAAGAAGAAATAGAAATATGTGCATTTTAATACTTATAATTGAATATGAATTACAAGAAATAAACAGAAAAATGCACACAATTTTGTATGGCTATCACAACTCCCGTCCAAACTAATAATGGATTTATTTAAACAATTTCTATCAGAAAATGGACTTGCGGGATCTTCCTGGTTTCGAAAAGTCAAAAATACAAGTCATGCAAGTTGTTTGTGTCGAAGAGCTCGAGCACGGTCTCGAAATTCACATAAAAACATGCGTTAGGGACACTGTGTTTTCAACGTATATTCAAAATTTATCCGAACAAACGTGTCGCTAGTGCATATAGTGTAGACTCCAGCCCCACTTCCATCGGATCGTCGAGTTTCAGTCAATTTCTCTTTTGATTTTGATGAGAAATGATCTCCTGAATTCAAAAATCTTAGACATGTCTGGAAAATCATCAGTTCTTGAGATATTCGCGATTAATTTTTTTGTTATAAATGTAACATTAAACATTTAACATTTGAAATTTTTGAATTTTTACCCCTTTCTTGTTAGCCGAGCTTATGAGAAACAATAGATGTTTCAGTATTTTTCGGCTCAGGTTAATATTTATTCCACACAATCAAATAACGTGTAAAATAAGTAGAAAAACTTATTTTATGTTTTATGTAATACACATTTTTTCAATGAACACTTATTCCCTAAAGTTAATAATTTGCAAGATGATAATTTATTATCAAGATTATAATTTGCTCGCTTTAAATTGATGTAGTTGCTGTAATGTTGCAGGTTACACCTGCAAATTACTTTGTATTGCTTTTGCTTTTACATATTTGTAAACAGCTCCTCCTTTCTTGGAGGAAATATTCGCGTGAATTATGTAAAGCCCTGTTATCTTGCAAATTATTAACTTTAGGTGATAAGATTTCATTTCAAAAATGTGTATTTCAGTTGTTACTTTTAAATGAGTGTCACTTTTTTCTCATTATTTTCCAGAGACGTGCTTAATATTTTTCGATTCAGGCGATCATTTTACGTAAGAATCAAAGGGGAAACTGACTGGACCGCGACGATCCGACGGAACTGGGGTTATCTTTTGTAATAATAGCCAAATCTAGCATGGACTTTTTTCCCTTGGATTTCGGATCAGTGATCGAGCTATTTTACAAGAAAAAGACGTACGTAACACTAAGCGATTCTTTTCATTGGTAAATTCGCTCCGCACTTAGTCACCTTTACAAGGCAAAAAAGACACACAGTACTTTTTCGACTTTTCTGACTTTTAAACAGTCGTTTTTTGCAATAAATTCGGATAACTGATCATTTCTATTGACACAGTCAGATACAGCGTTCTCTTGCGAATCCAGTGGTATGAAAAACTAATTTTTCATAAGTATATAAATTATACCTCTTTTTAGTTTGGACGGCAGATAAGTTATATTTGCTCTCTTGAAGTGAACCAGTAAAATTGACACTGGTTCACGGAAAAAAAATTGTAGCTGAACGAGTGATATTTATTCTTGACCTAGCTTCAAATATTGATAGAAACGAACCAACGATATTGGCACAAAGTTTAGAGTAGGGATTTACAGAATTTATTGTAAGTATTTATTATGATTAACAAGGAATCACATAGATAAATCGTTAAAACAAATATATCATGTAGCTGAATTGAGAATATTGGAACTCTGAATGTGGCGCTAATGAAAGGAAATTAATTTTAACAGAGGTTTGAAATTTATAGTTAATTTAACAGTCTACCTTACAATTAAAGAAACTATAAAAGCCTACTTAAAATGAAAATAAGTGGAATTAATAACAGAACTATTTTTTAACTTTTGTCCTTTTTTTTAAGCCTGGATTAAAATTTATTTCATTTTTCCGTATTTCATTCTAGCAAACAATTTGTACTTAAAGTTTCGATTTGGTATGATATCTAAAACTCATCATGTACTTTTTCTGTCTTTACTACAAATTTTTGTCGTGTTGAGTCAGTATTTTCATGACTAGAAAACCAATGATTTTCCGATTTTGACTTGGTGAACGACATAGTGATTTAACTAAACCAGTTATTGAAATATATCAGTGACGTCAAATGATAGATTTAACCAGTGATCATAACAGTGATATAGCATCTTTGCATTTCGCGCGTTTGAAAACGAACTTTATTGTGTGCTAGTGTCTGCTAGAAATATTTGAAGCCTGGCTGCAAAAAGCAGGAGGTGTAAGATCTTTGTCTTGAAAGTGGGGAGGCCCCTGTTCAATTGGGATTGACTTTAAACGATGTGATGCGTTGACGGAATGACGGGCCTTTGCACAGTTGGGCGAAATGTATTATAACCTATTATATTGTAGCCTGACCCTCGTTCATTGTTATTAATGTATTGATTTTAAAAGATAATTCACGGGCTAGCAGAAAAGTGATAAATAATAAGTGTCATACCTAATCAGTTGACGGAATACAACGCGTACGACTGACTACTGACACTGAGTAACCGGTGAACCTCACTGACTAACCCATTGACGGAATTCCACCAAGTGAACCCGTGAAATCTCATTAATTGCCAGTGGCATATTTTTGACTATTTGAGCCAGAAAGATTTCAACTGGTCCAGTTAAAGAGAGTGTGACCCTTACTGACCTTAAGAGACTCCCGCAAATTTTGGTAAAGTGTGAACAGATCTTTCAAGTTTTAAGCTCTAAAGAAAACAAATTACAATACTAGTTTTTTCTTTCTAGATAGATTATATTTCAAGCTTAATCATTTTATAAAATTCTGTGAAAGCATCGTAGTTTATTTGCAAACATTGTAAAATTTTTTGTTTATTTGGAAAGAAATGCTTATTAGTGTAAATTTCAAATTGGTGGCAAGCTTGAAGTGTTAGTATTATTAATCTCACATGTGAACATTTACATTAATCTCTACAAAATAGTAAATTCGAGTCACAAAAGCTAATCCTTCTTTATGGTTAAACAATTTATAAATCTGTTATACAATATGCATATTGAATGAGATCATTCTATTCTGTTTTCCCCTATTTCTTACAGTTCAGGAGATTGTTAAAGAAAACTGCAATTTTAATCCTTTTGCAGAATATTTTAGGTGACTATAGTCATCATGATCCACATATTCTGATTTTTTCTATGTCCAATTTTCCATCTGTGCACTTTGAAATGCAGACGTACACAGATGGCACTTGGCTAACTGTACACGTCTTATTTTCAACGCATGCAGATGCGCATCTGAGGACTCGGACGTGCACAGTTGGGCCTGTGCAAAGTTGCTACGTGCAAAGTTAACCCCATATAGATTTTTGCCTAACTTGTCTATTTTATTGAAAGTTTAATTTCAAATACTTGGAGTTAATATTAAAAGCAGATATAAATTTATATAAGGATATGTATAAGGTTACACCTGGAATTTCACGAAGACTTCTAAGTGAATTTCCTAGTGTATTTTTATTTGAATATTTATAGCTGGACTTCAATCGAGCTTCTATCACAAATGCACGCAAAATTATACACACCATATTACATTATTATATACTTACCAATAGAATTTAGAAGAACTGCAAAAGCAAAGATTAGAGTATTGACAACTATCTTCATTTTCTATTATAGATGATAGATGATACTGATTTACGATGGAATTCTGTAACAGCGTCACCAATTAATATTCTACAAGATGTTTCAATATGTATACGTATATATACTAGTCAATATCACACTCGACCATCTTAATTGCATCCCCGGTACAGATAACGTTGGATTAACAATAATACTTTTATTTAACAATATGTTGAAATAATACCAAAATATCCCGACGTTATCTCTGCCGAGGCTTCAGTTATTGCAGATATTTTTAAGATGGATTAATGTTCGTGATGCATTTTAGGACATATCGCTTCATATCGCTGAAGATTTCGAGAATATTTTTAACCAAAGATTCACGAAGACTGAAATGTTTCTTATACATAACGCTAGATAATAATGCTAGGTTCTGTGGGATGTAACTTAACTAAAAATTTGTTTATATAAACTACCGTCGGAAATTGTGCGCACGACTCTTGTGAGCGCTATTAAAAATCACTGCTGATTTCGAACCATTATATTTCAGTAAAAAAAAAGAGATAGCGCATTTTTTTTAAACAGTTGGAAAGCTTGTGAAATTCAACGTCTAGTGGTACCCAACAAATATTTGTTTGACCTTCTAAAAATAATACAGCACGTGAGAAGTTTAAAAACAAAATTCAAGATCTTCTCAAATTTTCTACCTCAACTTAAACTTTTAGCACGACGTAGGGAAATTTTTTCAAAAACCTAAAAATTATACGACATCGAACCTAAAACCTTATCTTTAATTTAAGCCAAGAAAACTTTAAAAACCTTCCTGGGTACCCGAGATATGATTAAAAATGTTCTATCGTATCTGAGCTTAATTACTCACAATTGACACAATTATTGTACAATTGAGCTCAGATACGATTAAAATTTTTTAATCATATCTCGGGTACTCATTAACATTTTTTAAGTTTTCTTGGCTTAAATTAAAGATAAGATTTCAGGCTGGGTGTCATATAATTTTGAGGTTTTTGAACAAATTTCCCTAGGTCGCGCTAAAAGTTGAATTTGAGGTAGAAAAATTGAGAAAATCTTGAATTTTGTTTTTAAACTTCTCACCTGCTGTCAGCAGTGATTTTTAATAGCGCTCACAAGAGTCGTGCGTACAATTTCCGACGGTAGTGTAATACTAGTAGTCTTGCGTGCGCCTATTATTTTTTTTATGAAAACTAATGAACCAAATACTTATTTTTCCTATGGTATTTATATTTAATTAATGTTACAACAGATTTGTACAAAATAATTAGAATGCATCACAGGAAAATTTACCTAGCCTACAATAAGCATTTTGAAAAGATTGTGAATATAATTATAATTCAATTTATTATATTTGGCTCTTAAAGGAGGGTGCCAATTTTGGGCCCAATGTGTCCATCTTAGAGAAGCGTATTAACCCATGTTTTTTCGTACGCTGATTACAAATATGTCCTTAAAGTTGCTATTAATTGAGCGGTTTCAGAGATAAAGAGAAAAAATTGTTATAACCCACCCACAGGCTCTATCGCACAAGCCCCTGCACAATATCAAGAAATAATAAAACCACTTGCTGAAAATCTATCGTTGGTACCAGTTCTGTAAGATTATTCTGATGAAGACGAATAATAAAAAATATGAGGTGTTAACTAAAGCATCTATAATTTGCAGTCCACCGATTTGCGAGGAAAGCTAGTTAGCCTTCAATGGCTATCGCGTTCAGAAAGAGGGTAGGTGGGGGGACATACAACTTTGGCGAAAGGAAGAGAATAGGTGGAAACAGATAATTGATTCAAGGTCCTGCAGCTCTTATTACCGAACACAAAGAATTGTTCCACGTAAAAAATATTGGTGGCCCTGGAGAGGGCCGAATGTTTAATCTGAAACAAAAAAAGGTATGCGATGTGTGACCATCGGCCAAGCCCAGGTCCCCGCTAGGCGGCAATACCGAAGGTCCCCTAAAACGAATGAGTAGTGTAGGTAGTGTGGGGCTAGGTCCCCGCGTGCGGTGTCCGTTGATCGGGTCTAGGTCCCCGCTTTGCGGCAACTCTGGAGGTCCCCTACAACGACTGTGGTGGGGGCTAAGTCCCCGCTAGGCGGGAACTCTGGATGTCCTGTGATTGTGGTGTGTACATGGGGGGCGGCCTAGGGCCCCGCTAGACAGCAACTCTGAAGTTCTTCTGTGAGTGTAGTTATTGCGAAATAAACTAGAAAATATTCCTGAACCTACGTTAATAGTACATTTTTGATGACCTTCAAAATTATACCTAAGGGAGGGGAAGAGGGTCATGTTTAAAAATAACCTTTATTTATTAAATCAAAACAAATCAGGCCGAACGATGAGAATGCGTCGCAGAACGTTAACGGGTTCGTACCCGTAATTCGTAATGCTGGGAGGAAATCCGGATTGCTGCACACCCGAATCGGCCAACTAACCGTTTAGAGGCTCGAGCCACCTTGGCTCGGCTCAGTAGGGCTGATGATCGAAGGCTGTTGCAGTGCGATTCCTTGTTAAGTGAGACAGCGGTACTGCTCTACACCATGGACATTGCACTTCCCAGTAGGGTCGGTACCAACGTAGATATGTTGGCGACTATTCTCTAGTCGGTGAATGTTGGTTTCTTGCTGAATTTTCCGTTGAGCCTCAAAGCTTCCTCTGAGGCTGCCGGTTGGCGAATGATCCTGTGGTGCGGGAGCACCGATATGCATGCGCGACCCGTTGGGCAGCGCACGCCAGACGGGTAGGACGTGGTGGGGAATGGCTAACGACTGGTCGCTGCTGTGACGCACGCGAGCCAAGCCGTGCGGCATCTGCGGTAGCGGGGTATGCTAGAGTGGGGGGGTAGATGTTGATTGGCTACCAGCCTGGCATGAGCGAAGCCAGTCTCTGATTGGCCGAAATCGTGGCACGAGCGAACTTTGATTTGAAAATCCCGTGTTCTCCGCAACGCATTCAATTCGGACCTATTTGTTACCTATTGCTTGATGCCCTGCTAATAAGCAAGCTCAGTATTTACAATGTATGAACTTTGCGACTTTGAAAATCAATATCTTAGAAACGGCTCAATTTTGGGAGTTACACCCATTGACTTTTTTGTTTGCTGGACATAGTACAACAACTTTACACATTTTTCAGATCTGAACGTTGTGGGCCCAGAATTCCATATGACATTGGCACCCTCCTTTGTTTAACACTTAACTTATTTGTAAATTATATAGCCGTGTTAAATTTTTTATTTTATATATTAAAAGAAATGTTATTTCTAAAATAAATTGTGAATTACTCGTTATAACATGTATATTAGTATATAAATTTAAACTTGATAAATACTGCGAATAAAGTAGATGGGCAGGCTACGTTCTGGATCAATTGGGTAGGATTCTAAGCCACTTTTACAAGAGGGATACTAAACCAGGGATTCTAAGCCACTTTTACAGGGGGGATACTGACCGACTTTTACAAGATGGAGTCTGGATATGTATGTCGTCAACATGAATATCCGTACTCCATCAGGGTGGTTCGAATTAAAGATTCCTACTTATTAATATTCTAATTTTTTCCTTCAATATTTTAATCGTTCTTTTTAGCACCAAACGAGAATTATTTTTCAGTGATTATCATTTCCGCTGGCATCTTAGTTTAAAATTTAAGAATGAACTGAGGATTTGTTTACAACAATATATATGTTTTTAATTCCACTCGAAACTCGAGGGACGAGATAAATCACAATTTCATGCACGTTCTTTTTTATATCACCAGATAATTATTTTTCTGTAATTATTATTAACGCAGAAATCTTAATTTGATATTTAAGAATGGGTTGCAGGTTATTAATAACAATGAATATGTTTTTAACTTCATTAAGATATCATAAGTGATACTATGTTACAATAAATATGGAATGGAATGCTATGCATGACATCCTGTTTTGCCTATATAAATTTGATTTATTGCTTCCTTATAAATAACATATTCAACTAAAAATTCCTTTCTTTATTTAGTGCTCAAATAATTCGTGAAAAAACATTCTTCTGTAGTCTAGAATCTTCCAGAACTTAGAAACAAAGAGGTCTTACTATTAGAAACCATGAAACATATATCACCAACATTGAGAACATTCCACAGCTCTAGCGGTTCATACTCATGCTAAGTTTTCTAGAATATTCATGATGAAGTCACAAAAAAAAATTATTCTATGGAATTTTCTGCAAAACAAATTTGTGTAAACCACTTCAAGTTTATTTTAATGACGCATTCAATTTTTTTCATGTTACATAACGTTAGATTCTGAACGTGTCTAGGCATCATGATTACAATTTAGGACCTTCTGGAATATTAATAGATCAAGAGAGTAAATTATTATATATAATTTTTTCGTAAATAGCTTTCAAGGATACATTTTTTTAATTTTCTTTTTAATTTATATCACGTAAACGTTTTTATTATAACTTATTATTATAACAGTTCTTTTAATTGCGTTATAATAATTTTTTCATAAACACACACACACATACATAAGAAAATAAAATACAATAATCATTTTCAAATATATATTGTATATAAAAATATATTTTGCATAAAAAACTACACATGTGTGGATCAGAAGACAACAAAATTAGAAATCAACCTAACAAAAAAAAATTTTCTTTTTGGTGGCCCTTTTTTGTATTGACACACGAAAAAAGGATATCAAAAGTAAAAAAAAAAATGTCCCTCGCAAAGTTGATCTCAAAAGTTAAAAAAAAATACACACACTAGACTACGCAACACAAATTCTTTTTTAAATTTTCTTGAACCAATAAACATCTACTTCTTTTTCTAGTAGGAAAGTAATATTTCCAATAACATTTTCGATTTCATGTTGAATATTGAATCCATTGTTATAGCGAACAGACAAGCCACCTTGAGTTTTTTAAGCAACAACTAATGATTTTTGTGTTTTAAAAATTCAATATTAAAAAAAAATTTAACTGCAATTAAAAAAATACGTATGTTTTTTTAATATAGAATAGTATTTAAAAAAAAGTTTTTTAATTAGAACTTACTAGAATTTTTTTTGAGTAAGTCAACTTTCTAACTTGATGGTTTGGCGGTCTGCGTTACACTGATGAACCAACATATCAGCCACCCTATTTATCTTCCACTTTTGTTTTAGAATTGTGTGATAAGGATGGAATGATGTTAAAGAGAATAAGGTTACATGAAGTTGTCTTTTACCTACTAAAAGTGTTTTCAAAAGTTACATTTCAGTTTTTTGGGAATTTAATTTTTTTTTTAAAGAAGAAAAGCGACTTTTCTATGAAATAGTTCACTTTTTTAAAAAAGAAATTTTTCATAACTGAAATACATGAATTTCATCAAAGTAATTTCAAAATATTGACTTTCTGAATTTCGATAAAAAAACAGATGGTTTAATTTTCAACGATAATATTAAATTTTTCAAGAAAAAAAGCTGCATTTTATCGTGATAAAGACTGTATTAAATGGTTTGTAGAAACGAATTAAAAGATTTAGTAGTTAAAGTAAATATACATAAAAGGTGGAAATCAATTTAATTTGATTTTCTAGGTAGGAATTTACAACTTGTGTTGTACGAAAATGTAACTCAGTTGGTAACCAATCTAGTACCTTCTGAACCTACTTTTCTGGCGGTACCACTTCTAGTATAGAATTATTACGCTTATAGCGTTGGGATTAGATAGGTTAGATAGGTTATAAAGTTACATTTGACGCCCATTTACGAAGAGAAAATTTAGTTAAAATAGGGACAACATAGATTTTTTGTAAAGGTGACTGAATTTTCCATAGAGTTTACTGAATGTTCATTTCACAAATTTATGGATTCTTTCTGTAAAATTTGATTAGATTTTACAATTTAAAGATGTCATTTTGATAGAAGAGTTCAGTAAATGTTGCAGAAGATATCTGCAAATTTATAAAATAATTGAAAAATTGTATAACCTTTTACAGGATATGTATGTTGTCTCTATTTTAACAAAAAAATCCTATAACTGTAACAGACTCATTTTTTGCTCTGTGTGTAAAATGACCACCTCTTGGTAGCGTCCCACTAACAGCTGAAGAAAACTTACTGTTATTGTTATTTGGCAACAAAAATATCCCATAACCCGTAGGAGATAGGTAAGAATGGATGACATTTTGAGTTTTTGAGTAGTGCATATACTACACTATGATATCCATATTATAAACTGACAATCATTTCAATTTATCTCTTACGGTTCAGATGATGCTTTATTGTTAATAACTACAATAACAGTAAGTTCTTTTTGGAATATTCCAGTAGAACGTTCCTGGAAAGTTTCAAAAGGTTGGATATTTTTTGCACATCCTGGTGATGTTCCAGAGGCATCCTCGGAACAACTCACGGACGTCCCGCTGACTTTCGGTACCATCTCTATTCCTAGGACGGATTCCACGTTTAGTTTAACATGAGGCTTGGGGTTTAACTCGAACTACCCCAAATTTAGCGAAAATAATGTACCAAACACAAATTGTACATTTCAACATAATATATTTAAAAAGAACAGAAATGTTAATGGATTACAATTTATTGTGTAAATGGTAAAACAAAATAAATAGGTTTAGTGAACAGTGAAGTGGTTATCGGAGGTAAATGTTTGGTAGACACGACGAAAGGCAAAAAAAGTGCAAGTAACAAGCTCTACCGAGTGCTAATTTTTATCTAAAGAAAATTCGTGCTTCGAGGGTGCATGGAGGTACGAGAGTTGGGTAAGTGGACAAATTTGAAAGAGAGGGAAAAATTTGGCGTATGAGGGATTGCCAGGACAGGCCCATTGCAGGGGGTGGATTGAAAACGCTATGTAGAGGACCTAATGAGACCCTTGCGAACTTTCTCACGATTTGAGGTAACTAGATGAGTAAGCTGGCCCTCAATACATGGATTCACAGGATAAGCATAAAACTTTACAATTGGAAACGACAGATTATTAAGGCAGATGCTCACAGCTGTAAATAGATAATGTTCAAAGGTACGAGA
>CAKNWU010136609.1:1956-12555 GCA_932072015.1 Andricus quercustozae | reverse complement strand
TCTTTATCTGCATGTGTAGATTTACTGGGGACCCACGCCACTCTCCCAGATGATGAGCGGGAACCGGAAGTCAGAAGTAATTTTCACTCATGTGGGATAACTTTCCCAGACATAAATCATATTCTTTTGGTATAAAACAAGATAAATTGAATCGTCCTTCAACTCTTTTATTTTTATTAATTGATCCGTTATTTTTACGGATTTAATTTTGAAGTTTCCCAGTCGATCCTGGAAGGAGCTGGGAAATGTTGTTTTAACTGGCACCCAACCGTGTTAGAAAAGTTTTTAAAAAAATCGAAAATAGGAGAAATTGAGGGATTTCTCGCAAAATCGTGATTTTTTCTCTTTTAGGATTGATGTTTTATGTATTTGATCTGATTTTTTTTCTATGATCTATGAAAATTTACCTGTTATTTTTTTACATGTCTGATTTTTACTTGCTGATTTTTATACCATGTTTGTTTACTTGTGTTTTACCTGATGCTGACTTGTGTTTACTTTGCTGTTTTTTTCATTGTTATGATTTTCCTTGCATTGTGTGATGATCTTGTTTATGTAATACTAGATTTTATGCGCAAAATTTGTTTAGGTTTGTGGTGCGGTTTAACTTAAAGTGAAGACGCACAGAATTGCGGTTGTGTGTGAGTGGGATAAAAGTCGGTTGGCGGCATCCCTGTAATATGTGTTCGCGTGGAAATTTTGATTTCGTGGGGTAACAATAGCCCGGCATTGTACTATTGCAGCGAGGGGGTCCCACGAGTCCGGAAAAATTCGTGCGAGCTCGGCGATACTCGGGAACGGGAGCTCACTTCTGAACAGACGCGGCACGGTACACTACAACCGACGACTATATGGGAGAACGGGCGAACGAAAGTGACAGGAGAACGATACGAAAGTTTTCTCAGTTTTCGGTGTTGAGGTTTAGTGCTCTGCGGACAAGTTATTTTAAATGGAAATATTCGGAGGAGTTCAGGATACCCTCTTGAGTATTTTATCGTATAGATTCTTACGTCAAATATGTTGTTTTACGGTAACAGGTCGGACTTAGTTTTTTGTTGCTATTTGCGGATAGTTTGACAGGTCATAGAGTGTTAGCGAGGCAGTGGGGAAACAAAAATTCAATTCGTTGCTGTCTACATATTTACTAACGATGTAATTGTATCATTATTGTATGAATATATGCATAGGTGTGTATGTATGCTGTAAAATAATACTAGGTATGTTAAATTTTTTGGCAACAACAATTTATTGTGAATAAATCGAATTTTCGGTTAACTTAGTTTTTTTTCAAATATTATGGTCTTTTGTGATTTCGTATGGAATTTATTTTGAGTGATCCAGATTTTGAGTTGGTCTATTTTGGTTGATTTGATCCGGATTAATTGCTATTTGAGTCGAGTTGATTAATTTAATATCGTTTTATCTCGGTTTCGCTTTAAGGTGGGCTCGATTTGATTTCGGAATCATTTAGTTTTGGAATTAAAATTAATTTTTTTTCCTTTTCGAAATTAATTTAATTATTCTTTGGAATTTGAACTGTCTAGTCAAATTGATTTTTGATTATTATTTTTTTCTCTCTTCGGTAATTATGTCAGCGGAGCAGGATTATAGTTGGTTGTTAACCCTTAACACAGACAGGATTCGCGGAATATTGAACGCTCATTTCGTTAATAATAAGGGTAGCCGAGAGGTAGTACTGGATAGGGCTATTCGGTATTTTCGAAGGTTCGTAGGGGAGCCAAGGTGGACAGCTGATGATGAAGACACATCAAATCAGGTCGCTTTTCAGGCAGTCAGGCGTAGCACCTTTGCCAGTTAGGCAGAGTACATTCTCACCGGGGGTGACCCACCAACAATCCCCTATTTTCGAATCCAGGCGCACATCTTCGGTAAGTAGCGATGCGCAGGATAGGGTCCCAATTTCCACGTTTACCTCTACAGTGACATTAACTACAAACACGTGTACGGCATCCACCAGCCGAATTACGGACACTAGGCCGCAAATTAGTAGAATCCGACACGTAAATTCATTAAACACGGGCTTTACATATGAGTGGCCGAATACACCACCTCCATTTAATGTAGCCGGTGAGATTGATACTCGAAAAACTCCCCCAAATTTTAATTTCCAAACTGAAAAACGGCCTACTTTTATAGAGCATCAACCAGAAGCACAACGCTCGGTTAATTTTGCAGAGGCAAATACTTTTGTACCCTTGAAGAGTACGGCTAACTCAATTAAGAATTTTAGGAATCCGGGAACTCTGACAAATGTCGACCTCGGGGGAATATCAGGGGTAGGTGCGACTTCGTTCGGGATGCGACCTCCCCTCTCCTCCACGACTTTTGACAACATAGGGGGGCCTTGGATTTTGGGTAATCAAGGGGGGTACAAACTGGAGGAATACAATACCAATTTAACTCTCAAGCGACACATAATGTAGATCGATCAGCCTATGGGTACGGTTACCCACAGGCTGACCCATAATTTTCACCGGAAATACCAATGCATAATCTAGGCCATTTAACGAGTGTGGCTGTTCAGCAAAATTATCACCTTTCGGGTTTCCAAAATTCTCTCCCTTTTGTAGAAGGTTATGAGTCACATACTGGGGCGTTACACAATGAAATAAAAAATGGAACTTATGCCGGTCTACGGAATCTGCAACCGCATACTCAAGGGACACTTGATTCAATTTCACGTGGCCGGACAGGTATCTACATAACAAATTCAGGAACTATGCCAAGCGATCAAACCGGTTTCCGTAGAGAGGGTCGGACGAATGCTTTAAACAATGACTATTGGCAGAACGGTACGGGGCATACCCACATAGCACACTTCCCGAAAAAACCAGGTCTGTCCTAGGTTTAGACCTAGGCTTTGCCCAAAAAAAACCTGGGACAGACCTGGTTTTATCGGGAAGTGTGCTATGTGGGATATGTCCTACAGCAGGGTGTAGATCATTCGTACAGTTGAGTCACAGGTCTGTCGTACAGTAGGGGCGTGGATCAGCCGTACAGTAGGGGCGCAGGTGTGGCGTACGGTAGGGGTGTGGATCGCATGTACAATAGGGCTATTGATCGACCATATCGTAGAAATGGCAAAAGCCTATCACAAATTGCGAGGCAATGGAATGTGGCGTTTACTGGTCAGGGTGAAACAAGTGTCATCACGTTTTTAGATAGGGTCGAGGAAGGTAGGGCAGTTGACTCGTTAAATCAGGAGGAGGGTTTATTGGCAATGCCTTTCCTCCTCGATGGAATAGCACTGGTCTGGTTTAGGCATAACAGACACTTATGGGGATCTTGGTCACAGTTTAAGTATGATTTCTGCACAAGGTTTGGGGATATTAATTATCAGAAGCGATTAGAAAAGCAGATAATCACACGTAGACAGGGCCCAGAGGAGTCTAGTGTAGGCTACCTCACGTATATGATGGGTTTGTATCGTCTCTACCCGCGTCACATTCCTCTTGAAGAACAATTAGATAGGGCCTACCGTAATATGCGTTACCAAATCAGGTGCGCGATTAGGCGCCGCGATTTTGGCTCTTACGATGAATTGGCGGCGTTAGCTCAAGATTACGAACGATCCGTCGCTAGAGAAGATGAGGATATGTTACTACCAAGGCCGGAAGACTCTTTTCTTCCGGAATATGCCTATCGTTCAAGTAGAAACAAAACGGTCAAAAACGGTGATAAAAAACGTAACGAAATTTCAACAGCGGCTATTGCTACTAATGAACCAAAGAAGGATTCCGGTGTCGAGGATCTAAAGAAGCAAATTAAATCTATAGAATCCCTGTTTAAAGCGAGCGCGATAACAAGGATAGCGCAAACGTTAACCAACTGTCGAGCGTTGTCGCGGACCTGGTGAACCAGATTAAAGAATTAAAGACACAGAATCCAGATGGTGCTGGTTCTAGCAGGGGAGCGGTTGAATCCAAACAAACAGATAGGAACGATTGGGGTAATAGCAATAGCAATAATACCCTCGAGGGGACGTAACGGACGACACGGACGAAACGGGCAGGACAAACGCACCACAGAAGAACACACCACAAACGAACGCTAAAGTCGACGAGGCTGTGGGGGTTCAGGCGCCCTCCTGGCTTGAGGGCTACTTTGTTCGCGGGGAGACCCTCTTCGAGGGGCAAGAGGCAGCCACGCCTGCAGGCTCACCACCGAGCACCTGCTTCAATTGCGGCAAGGCAGGCCACCCCTGGAGAGAGTGTCCCCGGGAACTTGGATTGTTCTGCTCGGGGTGTGGGCGTGCGGATGCCCATGAGCGGGATTGCTGTTGGGGGCGGCCATATCCGCTTTCCGATCGGGAGCAGCGGTGGAAGACAAAGGGGACCTACGGACACCACATGGCCCGGGTACCCTGCTATTCGTGCGGACGGCGTGGGCACATGTGGCACATCTGGCTCTCCAAGAGGGAGCCCAGGCTGTCCAAAGCCCGCTACTAATTTTTTTTTGTCTATTGGTTTTGTTTTGCATTTTTGAGTTTTCTTTTTCTCTTTCCTTCTCTCTCTTTGGTTTTCTTTTTTCCTTATTTATTTTTTTTTCCTTTTCCTCTTTTCTTCTCTTTGATTTGGCATTGCAGGGCGCTTGCTAATTTTTGTTTGTTTCCTCTTTTTCCTTTTCTCAGTGGCTCCCTTTATTGTGCGCCGACACCATGCGTCAGAGATGAAATTAGGTTTATGTGCTGATAAGATTGGCAGGCTTTGTTTTTATAAGCAAATGGATTGTTTACACATTTCACAACTATGCGTCACCCGTCCAACATAATTTCTTTGATATATTTAATATTAAATTCCTTGGAAGTTCTCCTTTGATGTCTCCCGACAGGAAGTTGACGTTATATTTTTGCCAAGAATTGGACGAAAAACTTAAGTCTAATGTTGGTGAGCATGTAGGTCCATTTACAAATTTATTGTTTATACATTCCAAAAGTATGCGTCATTCGCCTGAGGTAATCTCTTTGATATTTTTAAATATAAAATTCCCTCTGATTTTTGACGACATCATGCGTCAGGGGTCTCATGTTTCACATAATGTTGAACAATTCCTGCTAAACAAAAGTCCATTCTGATGATATCATCCTAGTTCCAGGAATCTTAATGACGCATCGACACTTTTTTTCTAAATCGAAATTAGAATAATTGCACCATATTACAACTATTCTTGGGGGGTTCGAAATAATAATAATATCAGATCTATATAAGGCTCATTATTTGCTTCAGCCCGCAGTTATATGCAAAACGATGAGGAAACCCCTTCACGAATTAAGCATTCGATTAAATTTATTTCTGAAACACATCCAAGAACTAAAACAACTAATACAAGTGCGATCGACTATTCAGAATCTGATATGGATGTTGAACGGTTTATCTATTGAAAATTTCAAAAAATGAAAAATGGATTACGATAAATTAAACCAAGTAGGTCTCGAAGTGGAACATTTCCTTCCAAAAAAAGGCTTGCTGATCTGGAGTTGAACAAAAAATATGAAATTATTGGTATCAAGAGAACGTCGACTAGGTACGGATTGAGGTTCTTCGCAATTGTGGACAACAAATTTTCAGTCTTTCTATCCAAGAGGATGGTTACATTGTTTCAACAGGATGAAGCTTTTCTTTAGGCAACCATGAAAACATGTGAAGACAAAGATCTCTATATGTTATTTTGGGGTGGTGTAAACAATCAAATTGAATTTTTGAAGACAATACATGGTGTAAAAGTTCCATTTAACACTTAGTGAATAAAAAGCATTCATGCAATCAACATCATCATCATGTCATATACTCATCGAAATCAAATGCTACATTCTACAACATATAACCTAAATTCATCGTTCACAAAGCAAATCATTGTTGGAGCCGAAACTCAAAAATATGGGAGCTTGACTTTCGCAGTACAACTAGCTGCATGTCATCCACGTGCCACCGTATCCCTACAACCTGAAGACTGGAAACTTTTACAAAGCCATTTTAAACTGATTTCATTATATTTTAATGGGGAACAGAAGCAGCAAAGGATCAAATGCGAAAGTTTTATTATCTATTTTACTGCATCATATGCAAATTTTGTAGTAGCATTAAATGAAAATGATCAAGATGGAAATGCATAAGGAAAACGAAAATATTCAGTTATATTTCAAGAAACATCATTTTCTGTTCTTAAGCAAGTGAGCTCATGTAAGAATCAACTTCTTCTTCAACTGAGTTTTGTATCATTTCAACAGCTGAAGGTGTTTGGTATGATGTAAAATCAGTGGATGTGCAAAGTGTATATATACATAAAAATTTGCAAAATTTGGAAAATAAAGCTTCGAGAAAACTCGTATTTTCTAATCTTGAACACTTAAACAATTTTTTGTTGGAAATGATTACTATTAAATTCCAGAGTGTTTGCTGGGATGTTATTGAGAAATTAACACAACTTAAACATTTAAATGGTTGCTTCATACATTAAAATGTACTATGTGTTATGTACATAGTAATAAAAACATGATTTTAATAAATATAATTTAAACGAAATATAACATTTTCTTTAGTAATGTATAAGGTTTCAGCATACTAATTAAAAGACAGGTTACTTTACTAGAAATATTCAAATTTAGTCAAAGAAAACTTAATATTAATACATCATTTTATCTTTATCTTTTATCATTTGTTGCCACGTTTCTTGAGTACTTTTTCAACAAGATAGATGTCTGGATGCTTAACTTTTGCGAGTTCTTGTTCATAAAAGCTACCTGCAGCAGCCCTATTTTCATAATCTTTAAGCATATAGGTACGGTATCCTTTACGTGACTCACAGTAAATATTTCAGTTGTCCAATTTGGTGTATAACCTTTTCTGAAAACATGCTTAAATTTACTAATACGCACTTTATCACCTAATTTAAATTTCTTAACATTATGTTTAACCTTAAGATTATTGTAAACATTCAACAGTAATTTCGTCTCATGTGGAGTGCTAACATCTTTCGGCTTCATTCTAATAGTTCGATGTTTGCTATCATTATAAGAAGACATTCAATCAGATAAAATATCTACCAATTTATAATTTCCTTGCAAAGTAAATTGCACCCATATCCTATTTTTTAACGTGCGATTAAAACGCTCATAGATTGACGCTTCAAAATTACTAAATGTCGAGTACATATTTATACTATGTCGTATCATAAGATTTTCAAATTTTTAATTGTAAAATTCTTTGCCTTTATCTAGTTGTAAGATCTTAGGCACACGGCTTTTACTTAGTACCAATTCCATTGCAGCAGTAACATCATCACCTCTCTTGGTCTTAATAGGGACAGCCCAAGCAATTTTTGAAAATATATCAATGATGGTTAATATGTACTTATAACCCCTGTTTTCTCGCTCATTCGGTATCATTTCAACGAGGTCGGCTTATCATGTCTCATCATTACCACTGATGTCAACATGCCCACTTTGGTAATTTCTTTTCGCAGGCTTATACAGTTCCTTCACCACCTTCAACTTCTCTTCGTCAATTTTCGAGTGCGATCACCTTGGTGTCCAGCTGCGATATGAGCTCTGAATTACGACTCACCAGCTTTTGTTTGGTTTTAGCATCAATTTTTAAGTTTTTCAAATGTTCATTTGTAGACGATTCTAGGCTTCCAATCCTCATACTGTTGTTAACAACTTCAGTTTGCAAGGATGCTATATCTTCATAGATAGACTCTATTTCATGTTGTTTTCTCTAGCTACTATATACTGTGGAATTCTACCGCGACCTGATAAAGTCCGACTTTTGTTCATATTTCGTGGAGAGGATAATGTTATAAACTTTTCTATACAATTTTTAACTTTAAAGGCTTATTTTCACGAAGTCTCCCACCAGCGAGTAATACATTCTATGCGCATTTGTTACAAAAACAATACTTTTATAATTTTCCTGATCAGCATGAATCATAAAAGATTCATTAGGAGCCTTTTTGAATAATATTTCCAGTATGCCTCTGGTTTGCGGATAATCAATGTCACCTAAATTAATTTTATGGTTATCGAAACTTATTGACGAATCCCCAATTATTAATCTATTTTTAGATAATTTTCGTACACCATATACATTATCATGCTCCTTTTTTTTATCTAACACTAAAAGATAATTTTTTGAGATATCAGTTAAGGTTGTTGTTGCTTCTTCCTCAGCTGACTTGAATGATATTTCACCATCATCTTCATCATTTTGATCTTCATACTCTAAATCTTCATTTTTCACCTCTTTCTTCATCCCGTTTTCGATTTTTTCCTTGAAAGGAACAATTTTTTAAACTGTTTCAATACCATAGATTATTTTTTCAAGTGGAGTAACAATTGGTTAAAAATTATCGCTTATTAGGATTTTCATTTCTGAGAGACATGTTTATGCAACTGTGTCTGCAATGCAACTGTCTGTATTCAATAACTGATGGTCTATATATCTATCATTCATTTAGGTTTACAAAACAATCAAATCCCTTTCTATGTCTACCTTGGTTAAGATTACTATCTTTGTCCATTACAAAAAATCCATATTTATTATCATTCCAGCAAGATAAACACAACTCTTTAAATCGCACAAAAGGTATGTCAGTATTCACATGATCATCGTAAATGTGCTTGAGATTCATTTCATCTTGCTTAAATAACACCAAATATTAACATTATCTCGTATGAGATGCTTAGGGATACGTGCATACGTTTGACTCAAGTAAAAACCATCGACATCCTTATGTCTACCCGTGGAGAAAACGCTTTCATATTGTCTTGCTTCTCACAAGCAATATCCTCAACACCATCTACTGCTTGAAGAATTTATTCTAAAAATTGATACTTGGGCTGATTTAAAGATTTCGAATAGACATATACGTTTTCAAATCGTAATCCATTAGGATGTGTCATAAGAGCCATCAAGGCATTAGTTTTGCCACAGTTGGATGGTCAACAGAATATTGCTCGTATACTGTTCAGTAACAAATGTACATGTCGTTTTTCTCTTTTTTCATGCTGCGTGAGCGAATCAAAATTCACTATAGGTAATTCAATACATTGTGCTTTAAATTGCATCTCGAATATGACTGAGGTAAAAACTATAAATATCCAGTTTATATCGGTTAGATCTTCAGTCTGATAGTATCCCCCAAACAGATATGATTGTACGTGGAAACAAAACTGGAGTCAGTCGTAAGCCTGCCTCGAACAAAGTAAGAAGTAGTAGAGGTTTACTTAAAAGAGTTGTCAACAATCTTCCATTGGAATTGCATCTTCCGGGATATTAGTATTGTGGACCTGATACAAAGCTAGCAAAGAGACTTGCCTACTCACAGAATAGAGATAACATTGAGCTTAGAAACGTAGCTGACAGAGATTTATCTGAAAAAGCTTGGAAATGCGTGTTAGCTTAAGAGAAGGGAATATATGAAAAGGTTGCAGCCTGGGAAAATAGCAAATACCATGACAATTAAAGCTAAATTAGGTATGGGAATAAAAGTGAAAAAACGCACTACTACACTGAAAAAGATGGTGTTAGCAGCCAAGAAATCAATGGTAACTAGTACAAATACTAATAAAGTTATCAAATCTGCTCTTGGCGGCGCTCTAGCTGCTGTTTTAAGGGCTGGTGGTCGACGCAACGTTAAATAAACTCGGATTCTACTTCTTGCACCCAAAATAGGTGGTTTCCTACCCCTCCTTGTACCTATCTTTGCTGGACTTAGTGCAGCTGGAGCATTGGCTGGTGGAGCTGCAGGAATAACTAAAGCTATAAATGATGCTAGTGCTGCAAAAGGAGAACTCGTTGAGAATAACTGACACAATGAAACAATTGAAGCAATTGCACTAGGAAAAGTTTTATACCTAAAACCATATAAACAGGGATTAGGACTTCATCTGAAACCATATAGGATCAGGACTCAAATGCCAGTCAAAAAACTTGAAGTGAAGCTACCAAATAGTCCATTAATTGATTTTGATTTGTTTAAATTTGCAAAGGCTTTAAAAATTCCACATTTTTTAGCTGTTTTTATGCGGAATGGATTACCAATAAGTGGTGCCCATAAATATGAATCGGCTATTGTCAATCTAGATAATAAAGATGGTGTTGGTACTCATTGGGTCGCATATAAAAAGGTGGTCGACAAATTTATATATTTTGATAGCTTCGGTAATCTACGACCACCTTTGGATCTCATTAAATATATCGGTATTGGTAGCATAAAATATAATCATGAAAGTTATCAAAATTATGACACTTTTGTGTGTGGACATTTATGTTTAACATTTCTATTTAATCAGTTATACTCTCGAAGTATGTAGGGTAAGGAGGGGCAGCGCCGACCGGTGGGGTAAAGGCGATTTTGCTTATAACATCGCTATTATTTAACAATTTTAATTCTACTTTGCATTAAATAAATCTATTTTATTAAAGAGATATTGTTACTTACTAAAAGCTTGAAAATTGAAGTTGTAAAAGAAAAATTATGCAGAAAACAGTTTTGACAACGAAAGAATGGAAGATTCTCTGGCAGAAATATAAAGTTTTCAACATTAATGGCAATACTTACAGTATGCAAATTTTTTAT
>CAKNWU010136581.1:1769-12679 GCA_932072015.1 Andricus quercustozae | reverse complement strand
AATAAACTTTTATCATTGAAAAATATTTAAGACCACCACTAGGATGCGCGGTTTTTTTTGGGGCGTTGCGAAAGGGGTCGGCATGAGTGGTTTTTCCAATGCAAAAAAAAATCTTAAAATTCATTTTTGTCATTTTTCTCGAAATACATGTTTTTGAAATATATGTTTCGACGAGATCTACATTTTTTCTGAAAAACATTTTTTTCGGAAATCAATATTTTTCGAGATTTTGACAAAAATCAAATTAAAAAAAAGTCAAAATTATTAATAACTTAATTTATATTGATCTGCGCCAAAAATGCCAAAAATGTTCAGAAGTATACCCAAAAATTAAAAATTTGTTTTGGCAACTTTGGTACAAATTCACAAAAGTGCATATTTCGTCATTTTTTGAAATACAGTATTTCGACGAACATTTTTTTTACCTTTTTTCACTTAAAACACTTCCATACACTTTACAACAAAAATTTTGTTTGAAACATAAACATCGTTACGTGTTTTCTAAGTTTATTAAGAAGAGAATAAAAAAATAAAAAACAAAAACTTTTTTGCAATTTTAGGTACAAATTAACAAAATTAAATATTTTGTAATTTTTTTGAAATATTATATTTCGACGGAAAAATGTTGTTCTTACTTTTTCCCGACTGAGAGTATTTACTTTTATAAACTTTACCCAAAGAAAAATTATTAAAAAAATTTTATTCCATACACAAAATGTAAAAAAATAAAAAATTTAAAAGTTTTCCATTGTCTTGTCAAAAGGTAAAAAAACTTGTTTGAATTTGTTCGTAATGCAACAGAGAAACTTTACAGTGATATTGTCAATGAATCTAATCATTTTAAGTTTTTTCGGACTGCTCTAAAACCAAGTTACACCTTAGTGAACTTTTTAAAATATAATAAATAAAAAATGCAATACAAGGGGCCGTTTAAAAACTACGTCACGCTATTTTTCACACTTTTTACAACAAAATACATAAATTTTCAATCAAATTGTTGAATTTTTAACTAAAAGCGATCAATTTTGAACCAATGAAGAAATATTTAAATTTCCAGTGAGAAAATTAATTTTCAACTAAAAAGAACTTATTTTTTACAAAATAGTTAAATCTTCAACCAATAAAATGAATGTCTTACAAAGTAGTTCAACTTTCAATTTTTAATAAAAAAAGATGAACTCTCAGTAAAAAATGAATTAGAGGAATTTTCAACAGAAAACGATCAATTCATAACTAAAAATGGAATAGTTCAATTTTCAGTTCAAAAAATTAATTTTTAACAACAAAAAAACGAATTTTCAACAAAATCTTCAACCAAATAGTAGAATTTTAAATCAAAGGAGATGAATTCTGAATCAAAAATATAATAGTAGACTTTTCAATTAACAAGAATTAACGGGGTTCAGTTTAACTAAAAATGGAATAGTTAAATTTTCAGTTAAAAAAAATTATTTTTTAACAACAATAAAAGGAGTTTTCAACAAAATCTTAAAATCTTCAACCAAATAGTAGAATTTTTAATCAAAGAACATCAATTCTGAATCAAAAATATAATAGTAGACTTTTCAATTGACAAGAATTAACGGGGTTCAGTTTAACTAAAAATGGAATATTTATATTTTTAGTTTAAAAAATTAATTTTTAACAACAAAAAAACGAGTTTTTGGTAAAAAGTTCAAATATTTTGTTGAAAGTTTAATTATTTTCTTGAAAGTTAAACTATTTTGTTGAAGTCATCTGCTTTGGTCGAAAAAGTTCGTTGAAAATTTGTCCTTTTGGACTGAAAACTCATCCTTTATGGTAGAAAAGTCATCTTTCTTGTTTGAAAAATCATCTATCTTTGTTCAAAATAAATAATTTTGACAAAAATTAATTAATCTATCGACACGGATTTAAATTTTATTTTTTGATCAGAGAAGTATTACGTGTTATAAAACCTATATTAATGGGAGAATACTGACCGATTTTATAAACCCGAGTTGGAAGCAAAATCTAATAGAAATATTAATTCTGTAAACCATAAATAAATTATAAGTATGGGAAAAGAGTAATTATAATCAAATATAGAAGTAAATTTTGGACCTGTCGAAAGCAGTCGAAAGCAATGATGTTCGCGAAATCGAATTATTCGCCGCACTTCAACTCAGCCTGGTGCAAATAATTCTCGCAGTAGTTACGGACAGTTTTGGCGAGCCATTGGACCACTGTAAGTGGCGTTCGACTTCGGCTGACCAGACTTGTCCGTACCTACTGCGATAATTGACGAGCAATAAATCGATTCCAGAAAACATCTTAACTCATGTATAATAATTAATTCAGTGCTTTATAATATTGATAACGATTGGGAAAGCAACTCTGTGAGCTATATAGATGCATTGTTCATTACTCAGAGCAATTGGTTTTTTGTTTAATATCTATCTATTTAATTTAATTTCGTAATTGCAACGGATTGTTCATAGACATTCTTTTAAACTAAAATTATTGTGATTTATTATTAGAATCGTATTCAGTAATGAAACTTTGTCATAAATTAACAATTAGTATTGTTATAAACAATTTTATAAACGAATTGCGCAGTTTGTCGTTTTTCAGTCAGATTTTTTTTTTATTTCTAAAATGTATGTTTGATCAGTGTTTCAAAATTGAATAAACAGTTGGAACCATTGCTAAAAAAAAGTTTTTAATTATTTAATGCCAAATTCTTTAAATAAATGTCAATCTTTCAGATTTTATTAAAGAAAAAATCTTTCATTTTACGAAATCTTATTAGGATCAAGTTGCTAGTTTATAACGTAGTAATTGTGAATTGTTTATTTATTTTCATAATTAAATATAGTTTGTGAAAAATGAAATATTCTCTCTAAAAAATTATAAAAAAGAGTTATTATTTTTATTTATGAATATTTATATTCAAATTGAAATACTAAAGCTGATCATTTGTTTAAAAGAATGAAACCTTCTTCGCTTAATATCACTTTTATGTCAATACAACTGAATTTTGGTTCGAAAAGAGAAAAAAACTGATTAAGAAAAAAACACGAACTGCATATTAAAGTGGGTCGAAAATAACACATTCTGGAATTTGAAATCGTTTGCGGATTTTCATCCATCATTTTCTAAGAGATAATTCTTATTTAATTCACCTCTGTTCTCGGGGAAATTCTTAACACTTGTGGAAATAGGACAACAATTTTTTGGGGTATTTGAAAACTTTCCAGTGTTAAGACCTAGGATTTGGAATTGAAATAACAGCAACTTTTCAAAATTTGATATTTTATATTTAATAGAATTATTTTTGTCACTTGTAGTTTAAAATTTTTTCGAGAATGTGTGGAATTTTTAAGTATAGAAATACAAAAAAAACAAGTCTCAGGAATCAAAATTAGAAATATAACAAGTTTTGAAAGTGATGACATACGTATCTGATGAAATTGTTTGTTTTCATCTCAGTTTGAAAATTAATTTATGTATTTGTGGGCTTTCTGAAAATAAAAATAGACAAGGAAAAAAATTAAGAAACCCATAGAATCAAAATTGCAAAGAAAAAATTTTCAGAAATGTTGAATGGGCATTTATTTAGTTTCATTTTGTACTAAAGTGTCATTATTAAGTTGACACAATAGATGAAAATGTAGACTTTCTAAATTCAATAAAAAACGATTTAGAATTTTTGAAAATAGCTGTTTCGAATTTTGATTTCTAATTAACGATTTCGAATTCCAGAATTTTTTATTTTCGACACACCCTGGTGCATATTAGTCTCAAAAATGCTCTATAACAGATAAATTATATATTAAGTTATATACTTGTTTTTTTTACAATTAACTTAATTAGTGAGTTTTTATCAAGAGCGAGTTTATTGCAGTACTTTCTTCAGCAAGAAAAAGATTGTTAAAATGGCAAACTATGTTGCCCGATTTGTTTATGTCGTAATGAACATAGAAATAAATTCTAAAGTGGGGTTTTAAAATGATTTTTAAGAATTTTATGCTGATATTTTTTCAAAATATATTGAAAATCAATACAAAATATGAACAATAAGTTCTTAGTTTGGACCAGTGTGGTCCAAATTTGTACTCTTCAAAGAGGGACCCCAAAATGAGCCGAAAATCCGGCCCTCTTCTTGCGCCTAACGTAGTTTTTGAAGGAAAAAACATAAAATGACGCAACAAAGCTCAAATTAATCGCCAATGCATGCTGTAACCGGGGTTTTCATTAGACTACCCTTTCAACCCCTTTTAACAGTGGGAAATTGAAAAACTACCCCTAATTGGGAGTCAAAAGTATTTCATGCATAAGAACGTGATTAGAATAGCTTTTAACTATGTTTTTTATGTAGTTGCGATCGCGTTGGTATATCAACGTATAGTCTCTACGTCCATTTTTCTTACATAGCACCATTTCAACCCCTAAAAACCCGAAAACTACCCCTATCAGAGGGTGAAAATGTTCACCGGTACTACAAAGGTAGGTAGAATAGTTTTAAATAGTTTTCCATCAAACAGTGACGCTTCGACTCTTGAAAATCGAAAAAATACCCCTATGAGGGGGTGGAAAATACGTCATAAACAACAATGTGTATCAAATATTTTTAAATTTTATTTTTCCCAATATATAAAATTAATAAGTGACAAGTTATAATAACTACGTTAATTCGACTTAATTCCCATAATTGCAACCCATAAAAGTCGAAAAACTACCCCCAGTAGGGGGTAGAAAGTACTTCATGACCAAGAACGAGGATAAAATATTTTATTTTATTTTTTTCTACTGATATGGTCACGCTAGTGCCAATGTATAATAACATTGTTAATTATTCTTACTTAGCACCATTTCAACCCCTAAAAAACCCGAAATCTACCCCTATCAGGGAGTGGAATGTACACCAGTCCTACACTATTTGGTAGAATAGTTTTCAATAGTTTTTCATCACACAGTGACGCTTCGACTCTTGAAAATCGAAAAACTACCCCTATGAGGGGGTGGAAAATACGTCATAAACAAGAATTTGTACTAAATATTTTTCAATTTTTGTCCTATAGATAGAATTAATTAGTGTCAATATATAATAACTACGTTCATTTTACTTACTTAGCACCATTTAAACCTATAAAAACCGAAAAACTACCCCTATCAGGGGATAGAAAGTACTTCACGACCAAGAACGAGGATCAAATATTTTTTAATAATTTTTTTTTCTATAGATGTGGTCACGCTAGTGCCAATATGTTTGTGTGTGACAATTAGTCTGCCCTGAGGGCTGTCTAATTGTCATACACAAACACATTGGCCGCCATCATAGATAATTAAGAACTTCGTAGCGTGTATGCGTGTGTATGTTGGTATGTGTATGGTGAGTGTCGACGTGGTAAGTGGCTATATGCGTGTAAAAGGCTGTATATGCACGTCGTTGTGTATGTAGATTTTGTATGGGTGTCGGTCGGTATTGGTATTGGGTGTGTAGGTATGTGTTTGGAATAGCCTGAATGTACAGGTGCGTGTGTGTGTGTACCCCCTCGTAGGGGTAGTTTTTCGATTTTCAAGGGTCGAAGCGTCACCGTTTGATGAAAAACTATGAAAAACTATTCTACATACTTTTATAGTACCAGTGTAAATTCCACCCCCTGATAGGGGTAGTTTTTGGGTTTTTAGGGGTAAAATAGTGCTAAATAAGAATAATGAACGAAGTTATTATACATTGGCACTAGCGTGACCATATCTATAGAAAAAAAAGTTAAAAAATATTTTATCCTCGTTCTTGGTCATGAAGTACTTTCTACCTCCTAATAGGGATAGTTTTTCGGTTTTATGGGTTGAAATTGTGCTAAGTAAGTAGAATTAACGTAGTTATTATAAATTGACACTAATTGATTCTATCTATGTGGTAACAAAATAATTCAAAAATATTTTATACAGATTCTTGCTTATGACGTATTTTCCACCCCCCTCATAGGGGTAGTTTTTCGATTTTTAAGAGTCGAAGCGTCACTGTTTGATGAAAAACTATTGAAAACTATTCTACCTACCTTTATAGTACCAGTGTACATTTCAACCCCTGATAGGGGTAGTTTTCGGGTTTTTAGGGGTTGAATAACATAGTTAAAAGCTATTCCAATCCCGTTCTTATTCATGAAGTACTTTTAACTCCCAATTAGGGGTAGTTTTTCAATTTTCCAGTGTTAAAAGGGGTTGAAAGGGCAAAATAATGACAAACCCGGTTACAGCATGCATTGCCGATTATTTTGAGCTTTGTTGATTCAATTTATCTCCTTTCATTCAAAAACTACGTTAGGCCTCTTTGTTCGTTTTCCGAAAAAAGAAATTTCCCTTTTTTCAAATTGATCAATATTAATCAGTGCCATCGGGCTTTTGAAATTAACATTGGGTTGAGATGGGAAAAGCTCGGTTTTCGAAAAAATGGAAAAAGAAGTACTTTTTAGTAACTTTTTGTAAATTAAAGCTCAATCACCTCCTAAGGAATGTTCAAGACATAATTTACGACCAATAACTTCTAATTTCAACACTTTTCTCCCCTGTATTCTGTCCGGAAAATGTTTCAAAAAATGCGCGTAATTCCATTTTTATGTAAAATTCATGCTAAAGACGTTATTTTTTAAAACTTTTTCAGCATAAATTATTTTTATTTGATAAGTCAAAAGTTCCAAAGTATATTTTAACTAATTTAAAATTGTTTCAACAATTATTATTTGTTTACACAATTTTTTACGCTTGTATATCTTGAAAAGTTACTAATTTTTGGAATTAATAACGCAGTTAATGAATGCTATGATATTTTTTGTTCTTGTATTATTTAAACAATCAATAATCAATTACTAGCGCTTGTTTATAAATATTGTGGAGAAAATTATAGTTTCTTTTACATCTCTTACACTATGTCACTTATTATTCCGTATTTTCTTATTTCAGAACGCACACCTTAATTTTTCTAACAATTTTTTTTTCAGTTACGTTATGGGTAGTTGTTTTTTCAGATCGATTTTTCTGATAAAAGAAAATGCTGATTAATAAGCGATATAGAGTAAGAGATTCGAAAAAAACAGAATTTTCTTCATCTTTTCTATGAAAAGAATGAAAATAATTGTAAACTGTCTTTCAAACAAACAAAAATCACTCTTAACATTCATTACTTGCGTCAACAATTTCAGAAAATAATAATTTTTGACGATTCAAGGGATGAAAAAATTTGCTAAACATGCGAAAATTCTTTAAACAATTACCAAAAATCCTTAACAAAAAAGTATTGGTTTAAGCATTCGTTAATTGTATCATTAATTCCAGAAAATACTAATTCTTCACGATTTGAAGGAAAAAAATTATACAAATATAAATTGTTTAAACTATTGGTAAATATATCAAATAAAAAATAGTACTCCTAATATTCATCAACTGTACCATTCATCCTGAAAAATAATAGATCATTACGATTTACAGGCAAAAAACTTGTTTAAACAAATAATAGTTGTTTAAACAATTTAAAATTTCTTAAAAAATACTTGGAAACTTTTTTTACTTATCGAATAAAAATAACTAATGTTGCCAGTATTTTTAAATACCTTCTTTCGCATGAGTTTTACATAAAATTGGTATTTTGCATTTATTGGGGCATATTCCGGGCACAGTACACTGTGCTTGGAAGGTTAAAAATCAAAAGTTATTGAGGGCGAATTATTCGCTAAAAATTCCTTAAGAGACGACTAAAATTTAATTTACAAAAAGTTAATAACAAGTACTTATTTTCTCCATTCTTTCGAAAAAAGAGCTTTTTCCGTTTAAAACACCATCTTAATTTAAAAAGCCCGGGGGCACGGGTTATTGTGGACCGATTTGAAAAAAAAGAGAATTTCTTTTTCCAGAAAACAAACCACCCTAGTGTGAGGCTTGATCATTATTATAATTAATTATATAGAAATATTTGCAAACTTACGTCTATCGTTGTATTAAAATGAGCTTCGCTTTGCTTATTGGACAGTACACCACCAATATTAAATCGTCCTGGATTTGAAAATGGTCTACCAGCAAATCCGGGATTGAAAGTATCTTGCAGTAGCATAATAAAAATTAAAACAAGCCCGTTTTTTCGTTGAGCCATTTTTGTGTTTTGAGTAGGATATCTGCAAAAAAAGTTTTTTTTTTTTAAATAAAAATACATGGTAATAAACAATTAAATATGTATTCAACAACTTTTGGTAATTGTTTACTGTGTTGATTTTTCGAAAATTTAGAATAAATGGTTTAAAACCTTTTAGAAAATTTTCTTTCTAGTGCAAAAGTAAAAGATGATTAGGATGTTTGGAAGCATTTATAACTTATCAACGAAAAAAAATTAATTTAACATATTATTTTATATCTTAATTATAGCCATTTTTAATTTTCAGTATTCTAACATTTAAAAATAATCAACTGTTAAATATTGAATATAATCAACAATTAGTGAAATTTATTAAAATAATTCTAATCTATTAATATTTAATATAATAAATTTTTTTTATTAGTTTACATTTTAATTTAATTTAATTACTAGTTAGAACTCTATATTTGTTAATGACTTAAAATTATAACTACATATTTTTATTATTTATTCTGAAATTTGATTTGAAGAAAAAGATTAAAAAAAACGAATGGATTATTTTTATGTTTTTTTCAAAAAAATACAAATGTTTGTATATGAAAAATGTATAAAAGTGGGTATTAAACCAATTTTGTTGACTATTTTTGTATTTTTTGACTAATTATGGAATAATTGTAAACATAAGAATGATTAGTAATTTTTCGTGATGGAAAAGGGGTAGGGTGTGACAGAACTTCCCCCTTCCCTTTTCCAGCTAGAAAAATTACCATTTTAAATTTAAAAAAGTGTTGTAAACATTTATAATTTATGAACGAAACAAAGTTTATTCAACATATTATTCTAATATCTGAATATTAACATATATCTAATATTTCAAATTAATCAAACGTTAAATATTGAAGTTAATCAATAATTAGTGAAATTCAGTAAAATAATTCAAATCTAATAATATTAATCATTATTAAAAATTGTAATCGATTCAAATTTGTATTAATATAATGTCTTCTTATATTGTTTTATTCTGAAATTTGACTTGTGAAAAAAAGATGTAAATAAAAAATATTTGGACTATTTTTATGTTTTTTCAAAAAAATACAAATGTTTGTACGAAAAATTTATAAAAGTGGATATTAAAAAATTTTAGTTGACTATTTTTGTATTTTTGACTAATTGCCGAATAATTCTAAACATACGAATTACTGGTAATTTTTCGTGATGGAAAAGGGGTAGGTTGTGACAGAACTTCCCCCTTCCCTTTTCCAGCTAGAAGCATTACCATTTTAAATTAAAAAAAGTGCTGTAAAAATTTATAATTTATGAACGAAACAAAGCGTATTCAACATATTATTCTAATATGTTGAATATTAACGTATATCTAATATTTCAAACTAATCAAACGTTAAATATTGAAGTTAATCAACAATTAGTTGAATTAAGTAAAATAATTCAAATCTAATAATATTAATCAATAATAAAAATTGTAATCGATTCACATTTGTACTAATATAATTTCTTCTTATATGGTTTTGTTCTAAAATTTGATTTGTGAAAAAAAATTTAAATAACAAAAATTTGGATTATTTGTATGTTTTTTGAAAAAATTCAAATGTCTTCATAAAAACCGGTTTTAGGAAACTCAGAATTATTTGTTAGAAATAGCTGGTATTTAAAAGATATTTTTAATACAATTAAAGTTCCTCCAACACATTCTTTAGTTTCATTGGACGCTTTGTTTCAATGTTTGATAACATTCCATTAGATTGCATTGAAGAAAAACTAATACAGAATCATAATCTAACTAAAATAACAAAAAATGAATTTTTAATCGCTACTAGAACTCTTTTCAATCACATGGTTTTCTCTTTTAATGGTAAATAATATAAACAATTAAATTGTGGTCCTATGGGTTCTTCATTGTCTCCTATTATTGCAAATTTTGGTTTAGAATATGTAGAAACGAAAGTTTAAACAAATTAAATTTTAGACCTATTTTATATAAAAGATAAGTGGATGATATTTTAGCTATTGTTCCTACAAAATAAATGGATGATTTCATAAATACTTTTAATAGTATTGAAAATTCTATACAGTTCACATTTAACTTGAACATAACATAACAATTCAATTAATTATCTTGATTTACAAATTATAAAAAGACCTAAAGGCGAGTTAATCACCAATTGGTTTAAAAAAGCTTCATGGTCTGGTAGATATCTTAATTTTAATTCTCATCATTGGTATTGTCAAAAGGTCAGCCTAATTAAAGGTTTAATTGATAGATGCATTAAATTGAGTGATATAAAATTCAGGAAAGAAAATTTGGATCAAATTAAAATCACTTTAGTTAAAAATAATTATCCTCTTTCTTTAATAAATAATATTATTCGAAAACGAATTCATGAAACCTATAATGGTTCTAGTAAGAAAAATAACTGGATCGACAAGTACAAAAAATCGGATCTAAAAGTTACGTTACCTTATGTTCAAGGACTTTCGGAAAGGTTGAGAAAATCGATAAATAAATTTAACATTAGTGTTTATTTTAGCAATCAAAACACTCTTACAAAATTTTTACTTAATCAAAAAGATATTGATAACACCGAAAATTTGTCTGGAATTGTTTATCTCATTAAGGCCATGTGACGAGTGGGTCACGTGACCGGATTCCTACCTTACCGACACTTTTTTTAATTGTAAACTTATTTTCATACGAATAGCCACATTGAGTTGAAAATTTGGGATAATAAATAAGAAGCACTAAGCAACGCGGCTCAGGTCCTAAATTTCTATAATTATGAAAAAAGTTTTTTTTTTAAATAAT
>CAKNWU010136543.1:2694-13938 GCA_932072015.1 Andricus quercustozae | reverse complement strand
TTTGTTGCCGTACGACAATTTGCCAACTAAAAATTAATGAAAATAAAGTATCAAAAAACGACGCAAATATTTCGCGGAATAGTGAGTTTTGTGGCATGACGTCGTTAGGTGGAAATGCCGGCCGTCCGGAAGGTTAGTGCATGGTACTGCAACTGCATACGACATTTTGGAGAAAATCTCCGAAACGTGAAGGTAAGTTATAAAGGTCTGCATAGTAATTTTTTCAAATGTAGAATGCATTTGCGCAATTCTGTTTCTTGATCCTTTTATCGGTTGAGGACCTTTCAGTTTCACGAAATACAAGTACATGTCCGAAATTTGAGGTTAGATTACCACTAACCTGAAATTTAGGATATTTTATTTCGTGAAACTGAAAGGTCATGAATCGACAAAAGAATGGAACAGAACTGAGAAAATAGATTTTACACTTGAGAAATATTACTGTGACTACTTTATTGGGATTATGACTTCTTCAATGTGTCATCATCAAACTGTCCACAGGGATGGATCGGGTCTAGATATTTTCGAAGCTCGGGGTATGATCCGTCAGAAATTTTAGTAGGCGGCTTATAATTATCCCAGTACCATGATGGTTGAGCAGTTGGAGTATGATCTTTGATAGCTGAAATGCAATCAATGTTGTCATCACTTTCATCACTTTTTCATGGGGGAGGGCTGACATCTACTACGTATGTCTGGGAGGTAGGGTTCTCGTTTTAAAATATTGGTCTTCTTGGAATGGCCCCTGGACATTTTCCAAGTCTGGATTAGATTATCCTGCTTCTGCTCTAGCTAGGCGATCAGCCATTTCATTTCCTAATCTACCCTTTTGTATAGGAACATATGCCCAATCGACGTTCAAGGGACCGATAGCCTCCTCTAGTTTTTCGAATTCAGTTTTATTGATAACAGGTTTTCTTTCTGCAGTTTTCGATCCATTTTCTTCCTATTTATGAACCTATTTAGTAGCGATATCTATCAGAAATTGGGAGTCTGAATGGAAACGAAGGTTTTTGATTCCAACTACATGAGCCTTGATGGCAGCCAATGTGGCAGCCTGAATATCCGCGGAAGTGTTCGTTTGACGGCCTTGGGCCCTTTGTGACGAGTTTAAAGGGTGATTCTTTCCAAACCAAACCCCCAGTCCAGCTTTAGATTCCCCTTTAGCGTAGTGGCAATAGGCACCGTCAATATATACAACTACGACTTCTTCTCCAGGGCCTAGCGTTTGGGAGCTAGTCCCCAGGGAAGAAGCTTCGTCTTTACTAGACAACCAAATTTTAGGGGCTCGAAGTTCCGGTTCTACTTCCGGAAAAGCACTGTGGACTGCTCTGAATACGGGAGCATTAATCATCATCTGAGGATTCGTCACAGGATGACGTTTCGCTAGTTAATTCCCTACTGTAAGTGGGGGTTTTAAAATTTTCACGTATCTCGCTTTCCGTTTTTTTAATCTTGAAGCGACGGTGCTTCGGTTGAAATTCGAACCTTGTACAGTCTTAACGGCAGGCCGAAATTATTCATCTGGGTTTTTGGGTGGGGGGTTCGGGTTCCATCCTCGAGTCTTGACTTTTGATGTCGTAGGCTGAAACTTAGTAAGTGCGGTCGCTAGCTCTTTCGATACCTCAGATAAGACTCCTGATTCCTTGGAGGAGAAAATCGCATTATCCGATCTTTTTGGATTCTGACTCAAGTGTGAGATTCTCCTGACCTTGGAAGATACAGCAGGTCTTTTCAAGATTTTAGGCGCAGAAGTAGTAAGCTTCGTTAGAGTTGACAGCCTGCCTCCAGCGACCCTTTCCGATAAGCACCTTTGCATCTTCCGAAAAGCTTTGGGAGCGGAGTCTTTGTCTATTGGATTTTCGAATTCGGGAAGGATTCCTTATGAGAGAGTTATTGGTACTACCTTTTGGGATCTCTCATGGATGAAAAAGCCTCGAGCGAAAGCTTTTTCCTTTTTAGGAACGTTAGACTCATTTTCGAATTTCTTCTCGGGGTCGCTAGTTTCAGGTAACTTTTCCCAAACTTCCGGGTTTCTGGACAAGGCTTCCACTTCTCGATTAGGCTTACCTTGCTTGTACTCGTATGTGATCTGATAATCTTTTAGGCGAAGGCGCCAGCAAATTAACCTTGATCCCGGATTCGTGATGTAATTTATCCAACGTATGGACTCATAGTCACCAGGCAGTACAAACTTTCGGCCGTATAAGTACAGGCTTGAAATACAGAATAAATACAGTCTTGAAATAGCGCTGGTCGCACGCGTTCATAATTCTAAAATAGAAGGCGATAGGCATATCCATGCCTTGCTTTTCTTTTGTTAATACTGCGCCTATGGCGTAGTCCGAAGCATCGGTTGTGAGTTTAAACGGTTTCAAGAAATCTGGATACTGCAGAATTGGTTCGTTCCATAGATATTCACTTAAGGTTTGAAAACGTTGTTCTTGTTCAGGTCGCCATTTTCATTCTCAAGAAGTACCGAACCTTTGTAGAAAAAGGGAAGTTTTTTGTGGCACTTCTTTCAGCTGGGTTCAGCTTTACTTCCTTCCCAGTAATAATGTGTCCTAGATAAGCACCGTGTCCATCAGTCTTTGAAACGTTTCGGGGGCATCCTTGATGTACATGGGCGTTCTCAAATATGCAAAGTGTCCTCGCGGGGTTGAAAAAGCCGTCTTAGCACGGTCATCGGGGTTGGTTTGCACTTGGTGGAACCCATTGGCTAGATCAAGCTCCGTAAAGTACTGGGCATTAGTGAACTGGTCCAAGATGTATTTGTATTTATTCAAGAAAGTCCCTAGGGCTAAATAGCCCTCTGAGGAAAAGAATATTACAAGGTCATTACAAATTTGTGCAGGCACTGGTCGGCAGAGTGCTTGATTAATCTTATCATTTCATCTATAAACTCAATAAAATAAATAACTGTGTAGAGTCGACCTCAGAGTAAGTATCAGATTAGGTATTAGATTATTGCGTAGTAATTACGATTGAGTGATTAATTAATTAGTAGCTCTCTGTGCATATTAAGGTATAAATGAAGAATGAAAAACTGAGTGCATAAGAAATAAATCTTTACAAAAGTTAATGAAGATAGAAAGAGATTCGAAGATGAAATATTCAAAAACTAAACATTATAGTTTACCAGTGAGTAATTTCAAGAGTTGGATTAGGATTATTATACAAATATTTCAAAAAAAATTCTTAAAATGATTTTTCTAAAATGCTTTGTTCTGAAAAAGAGTATAGAGCAAATTACCCATAAAAATAATCTTGTGTTCGTATTTAGGTAAATTGTAGATATAACGGATACAGGCGTTTGAGGCACGCTCGAGCTTTAAATTTAAATAATCGGAAAAACCATCGTATACCAAACAACCGTAGTCAAAGTGGGACAGAATTAGTCTCTTAACTAAAAGTATCCAAGTAGTCGTAAGTAAAGAGTCCTTGTTCCTATATATTTGCTGCAGAATACTGTATCTTTTCCTCGAGATACTCTGTACCTGTTTCTTTCAAGACGAGGTACGGTTAAGGAAATATCCCAGATCTTTAACTACTTCCGAGAACGCGATAGCGAGATTCTCGATACATAGTGGTGGAAATGATGCCTAAGTTTCAAGTGACGGAGAGGAAGTAGGTCCTACAACAATAGCCTGAGTTTAGCCTGGGTTAAGAGTACACTCGAACTCCAAAGATACGAGAATCTCGGGAATCGGGAATGCCAAAGATACGAGCGTGAAAGGGGCTCCCACTCCTGCGACGTTTATATTTTGGGGGTAATGCGTGAGAACGCACAGGCCTACTACGCTCATGCGCGCGTATGCAATTCGCAGTGCAGAAACGCCGAGAATTCGACGTTTATTTGCGCGCGCCTCACTTTCGAATAGGGTGGGAGTACAGGGGAAAAAATCCTGCTCGCTCCTTTGGAGTCGGGCCGCTCGTATCTGTGGAGTTCTCGTATCTTTGGAGCTCGTATCTTTGGAGTTCGAGTGTAAGTCAATTCCTCCAGACCCAGAGGATGACACGATCAATATCCTCCTGGACTAGAACAAGTAATCTACTTAGCGAAGAAATTGGTCCCGATAAATAAATTTTCAAATCATCAGCATGTTTGTGGTAGCTGCAATGTTGAAGTTCACTTCCAGAATGGAGCCCTCAGGATAACAGAATTTGATACATTAAATGATTTTAACTTTCGTAGGAGTAACTTATGGTTAACCACATCAAATGCCTTCGAGAACTCAAATAGAACAAAAATTGCGATCTTCCTATTATCCATTGCTACTTTGAGATCCTTCGTTACCTTAAGGGAAGCAGTAAAAGTTCTATATTTTGCACGAAAGCCTGATTGCATCGGGTCAATGGCCTTAGATAAATCAAGAAATCTGGAAAGTTGCAAGTGAACAATTTTTTCCAGTCGTTTAAAGAGTGCACATAAAGTAAAAATTGGCCGGAAGTCTTTCAGGGTAGTAAGTTTGGAAATTTTAGGAATTGGACAAATAAAAGCCTTTTTCCAGATATCTGGGAGGGTATCGACCTGAAGAAAAGCATTATAAATATGCAATAGAATAGGGAAGATAATTGGAAGGGCAAGTTTAATCATTTTGATTGATATTCCATCAGTCTCAATAGCATTTGACTTGATTTAATTCAAAAGTATGTCAGGTGTGATGTCATCGAAAAAGAAGTCAGAGTCATTAAATGTTGAATTAAGAGAGGTAGTGGAAGGTGATGATGTTAAGTCTGGAACTGGGGATGTAGAAAAAGTCTTTAAAAAGTCATCAGGCGAAAAATTACTTTCTATAGATTCGTGCTTGGGCAGGATCAGGTGTAAACGTCTAAGGAGATGCCAAATTTCCTCTTTTTTGTCTCTATGTGCCAGTTCCTGAGTTTACGAAATTGAGCTAATATTATACTGCTTTTTGTTCTGTTTGCAAGTCCGCGCTTGCCATCACGTTCCCTCATCAAATTTTTAATTTCAGATTTGATCCAGAGGGCAGCTTTATCAAAGTTTTTAGGAACATGTAGCTGAGAAAATTTCTTGAATGCGGTGAATAGGTAATTAGTCAGAGCGTCGATTTTATTATTTATATCTGTATCTAGTAATATTTTTCCCCAATCATACGTCATTAGATGTTTGCGGAATGTATTTTCATCAGTTTTAGAAAGATTCCGCACCAGTCTTTGGGTTGGCTTTGAGTTTAAATTGAAGGAAAATTCAAAGGTAATTTCAATCAAGTCGTGATTAGAGAGAAAAGGAATAGCATGTTGTTCATAGGAGACAACCTTATCAATATCGTCCACAATCATTAAGTCAATACGAGTACTGGAACGATCAGTATGGTGAGTGGAATCTTGAGGTACAATCGAGAGTCCTAAAGATTATACCCAGGATGTTAGATATTTAGAATTATTGTAAGTAAGATTTAAGTTAGTGTTAAAATCTCCAGTAAGCATAATGTTATTAAAGTTAGGAACAAGGGAACAAATTATCGATTCTAGCTCTGTGCTATAGGAGGCATTGGGTGGTTTATAGACCACTCCCGCTAAAACAATATCAGAAGTCGATTTAACTTCAACAAGGAGAAATTCGGTCGTGGGGTAAGTAGCTACTGGACTCACATCAACCACGGTCCCACCCAGACTATCATGCAGGAATATACAAACTCCACCACCCCTTCCCTTGTCTCTGTCTCTTCGCAAGAGCGAATAGTTGTCAATTGTAACGATGCTAGAGGGTATATTTGGAGTTACCTAGGTCTCAGAAACAGGATATTATATGGTAGGAACATGTACTGAAGAAATGCTTGAATTCTAGAAAATGTGCCAAGAGAGACTGGGCGTTCACATGGCAAATGCTTAAAGTATCCATGGATATATTATGAGAAACATTTCATATAAAAAACAATTCAAAAATAAAAACTCACACAGCACGCGTAAAAATTGACTGCGCCAAAGAACAATTATCAACACATCCCAAACTAAGTAATTACAATTCAAATTATAAAATCGGTAATGAGTACAAATAAAAAAGATACAAAAAGGATAATAAGCAGTGTCGTAAACAGTGACGTATGTCTCTAGACAAATTCTCAACATAAGTAGACATGATTTCGTAAATCGATATACGGAGAGCTATGAATATTAGGATGAAATGAGAACATTTAAGTTATCCAAGGCACACACTTAATCCAAAAATTATACAATTATTCTCAAAAAGACCAAAATCAAGATTTAATTGCACTAGTTTAAATATGAGATCAAGTTGGCTGTCTGAATATGCATATGTACCGGACATAAAACCCTGAAAAATATTGAAAATATATTCACCGACGGGCATCAAATTGCCAAACAATATTAATATCATAATGAAATTTAAGTACCTTCTTATGCAAAAAAAAATGAGAGCGGTCGGGGGACCGCCGTCAGAAGCTATGCTTCTTAAGCATTGAAAGAAGAATGGTCAAATTCACGAACACTGCGGACTTTGCAATGTTAGTTTTTGGTTATGGTACATATGCAAACGACCGTCGAACGTTGAACTGAAATTCGTTGCCCGAAGTAGAAAGAGAAAGTGTGCACACGTTATAGAAAGAAGAAGAAGAAGAAGAAGGAAGACAAACCGTCGAACGTTGAACTGAAATGCGTTGCCCGCAGTAGAAAGAGAAAGTGTGCACACGTTATAGAAAGAAGAAGAAGAAGGAAGAAGAAGAGAGAGAGAGCTGGCGTCTCAGAGTCATAAGATGACCACGGAGACGATACAATATAGTCTCCATGAAGATGACTCACTTCCGTTTCGATGCGGTGTTACATGATTTCTCAGTTCGGTCCCCTCGGCCTATTGTCCTTTAAGGAGCATAGCTTCAATAAACAAGATTAATATATGATGCAAGGCAAAAATTATAGAAACACATATACCTAGGTAGGAGTAACACTTGTGTAAAATTAATGCTAAGATTAGTCGGAAAAAGTTAAAAGAATATTGGACTTATCCAAATTCTTCCACCAGAAATCCAAAGAGATTTTATTTTCTTGTCTCTTCGAAGACCGAGAGCAATAGCATAGATTTTGTGGTTGAGTGGATTTCAGGCCTCACGAAGATAAATAAAGCGTTTCTCATTTTTTGCCCATCCAATATCCGATGTAGAAAAAACTCTTTTGACTTAACGTCTCTCGATCATTTTATCTCGTAGATCTTGGCGACTGAATTTAACTACGATGATCGGAGGGGTAGTAGGTTGTGTGTGAGATGGTGCTTTGATAATTCGGTAGAGGTTGACAACTTCATTCAGAGCAATGGGTTCGTCAAGAGCCCTGGCAATCGACTCAACGTTGGCCATAAGGTCCTCGTTGAAATTCCTTGGAAGACCATGAGTTTCGAGCGTAGTATGTAAAGCCACTTGATCATTTACATTCTGCACATGCTCAAGCGCAGTCACTTTAGACTTAAGGACTTTAGCTTCCTTTTGAACAGTGCAAGTTTCCTGAATTTGTACTTACGAGGCGACTTCAAGAGAATCAATGCGACGAGTACTATTAGAGAGATCAGTCTTTATTTCCAAAAGGGTAGAGTTTAATTTCTCATTAAAACCCTGCTGTCGGGTTTCGGATTCACTGAATCTCGCTAAAATCTCACGAGACTGTGCAATCGCTTCACTTTGGGCCTCAGAGACCACTTGCCGTAAAAGTTCAGCTCTAGGTTTAAATGGGATATGCGATGTCAGATTCCGAGCTCTCTTCGTCCGGGAAGGAGTAATACTCTTATGGTATCCCAGTGAACACACAAGTCCTAAAGTTGTCATATAGACATAGAGGTACATTCTAAGGACGACTTTAGGATGTCCCTGTACCCACTAGTATGGTTACCTACGGAGGAATTTCAATCGCGATGTCAGTATCTGTAGTCTTTATAGCTAATACTCGGCATTTTCCGTTTTGATTCTTGACAGCTGCCTCTGCGATATATAGACCTTCTCGGGTTTTAACTCTACGTGAATATTGTTTGCCTGGTTCTGGCAGTAACAAGAGTGTTATGCCGAAAAGAGAGTTGAGCCTGCTCTTGTCGCAAATAAGGCCGACCTAGTATACCGTCCAAAGTTATTGGGAAACAATTATTCAAGACGTGAAATTCGACCTAAACCTTTCCCAAGGTAACATTGATAGTTCCTAACGTATCTACAGGATGTTCCGTTATTCCGTAAATGGTGATGGGATCGCTAGGCTCTACTTTATACTCGCCACGTATAGCCTTCAGCTTGCGGAGATTTACTCCGGAGCCAGGATTCATGAAAAGAGTGGTATCTGGGCTGCGAAATTGGGGTGCACTGTCGAGCTGTTCTGAGACTTTGGACTCGTCGCTGGATCATCGCGACGATTCAGAATTGAGTTTGAAGAATCTGAAACTGACTTAGAAGGAATGTCCCTCCTTACCCATAAACGGTGGGTAAGGTGGATAATACGGGTAGTTTTGCATAGAGAAATTTTGAGAAAATTGGGGATTATAACTAGCATATGGATTTGTGTAAGGTTCATAATTTTGATTGATACAAGGCAGAGGAGGGTAAAAGGTCAGTAAAGGAGTGTTCACCATCCCGGAATTGTTTATCGATCTCGTATTTTTGTCAAAAGGACTAGCAGCTGCTCTCTCTCTCTCTTTCTTTCTCTCTTCGTTCCGAGCATCTAAGGTGTTGCTTCATAGCACTAGTGTCACCGGATGCTCGGGTTACGAGTTAATAAAATAAAATTAAAATAGTTATTTTAATTCCAAGGAGGCTCGTAAAAACTAAATTTTCCAAATTTACTTTTTTGGCTTTTTGTATTGTCCAATCTGTTCTACATGTCGTGCTTTTTTAAGAAAGTGAAGAAATTGAATTTTGCTATTTTTAATAAAATAACAAATATCCTAAAGGGGATATCCCAAGGGGTATTTGGGGCACATAATGGGATAATCCCGTACACAGTCTTATAGAGATTCATGATTTTTCTTTTAAGTTCTCCGAGGTTTTAAGAAAAGAATACTAGTCTGTGGTGCCATCTGTTGGTTCTAAAGGTAGGTATGGGCAATACGAACACGTTTTTTCGCTTATTTGACATTAAAAACTACATACAAGAGCAGTTGTTTATCAACAAGTGACGTGCTTGAGTATTCCTCATTTTTTTCGTATGTACATAATTAATTATTGAAAATATCCACGAACTGCGCTAAGGTTATTATTACAGAGAGTTTTCAAAACAGTTTAAGAAAATCATTCCCCCAAGTCGGTTTTTCGCGTACAAGAATGAGAATCTGTCAATCGTATGTTAAATGCAGCATGAATATAGTCGTGGCTTGAGGGTTAGCCATCACGGTGTGCCAGAACCAACTTTAAATGCAAGGTCATAGCCATTTTTGAGAAAAGTGATTTTTATGGGTTAAAAATAAAAATTTTCAAAAAAATGTTATGCATTTCCACTTTTTTCAGTTTATTTAACAAAATATGGTAAATAAATATAGTATCAGTCCATATCAATACTGAAACATGAAATAATTTATTTTTACACTCGTCTGGCATTGTATTCTTGTAAGGCTTTGACGAAGTTACTTGGGTAAAGAGGGTGTGTGCTCAAAACTATATTTAGCCCAGGTCGTTTTAAAATCCGAATGATTCCATGGCTTGTTCACTGTAAAATCCAAGGTCTTTTTCAATTTTATGACAAAAATCAGGGTCATGAAAAAACCGCGGGAACTTTAGGTGTAATTGAAATTTCCAAATCATAGTACTTCGCTGAAACTCAGATATACAATCAACGTATTTCGGGTTTATTGTTGAAAAAAACGAAAATGAACAAGCAATGCTACAAATTCCACGAGGAGACTCTCATCTTCGAATTCCATCAGTATGTGTTTATACATTTTGTTCACAACCCCGACCATCAGGTGTAGTTCTGGTGGAAACGTGTCAAAAAAAAATGGCGAAATCTGTGAAGCACTCGAACTTTACCACTGAGATTCGATAAATCGGTATTAAGATTTTAAAAACGCACTTTCAAAAGTTTCTAGACCCCAGAAGGGATTTCGCAGTGGCAGGACATTGGGTAAGTCTCCGGTTGTTCGAGAAAAATACGGTAACTGCTAAAAAGTAAGAGTGTAAACGTGTAGTATCGACTTGAAGTGTGTGGGAGGCCGATTGACGCGGGATGACAGCTGATAGCCCTGATAGCTTGACCGTACGGCGTACTGGATCGTAGTTAGAAAATGCACTGTCTATAAAAGTCGCATCTGCATGCTGCTGCCAATACATACGTCTCGCAAGAGGAAAAGTGTACAAGTGATAAAAGAATTCCGTTGTGAACTTGCTGATAATAATCTATAATAATTTTGCCATTTTCCTCATAATTGTTATTCATTTATTTTTTTTGTCGCTGTACATATTTCTTGCGTTGTAATAAGGTAAATAAGCTAAGTATTGTACGCCCTATTTTCGCTTTATAATACAATAATATTAATCACATTCCCAGAATCTAAAACGCCCGCAGAAAGGCACACTCAGAAAACTCACAAAGGTTTGCTATTAGTAGAGAGAAAATTATCATTTAAATATCTTGAAGGAGAAATATAAATTTCTCATTGAAAATATCAAAATCTGCAAACCTTTGGAGACATTTCAAAATCATCGACAAATTTTTGGCAAGAAAAATATGCAACAAATAAGTAAATATCTATATTACCGGCGCTTACTTTTTACAAACTCTTGTTCACCTACAATGAGAGATCGAGTTTCAAATGTAGAGAAGAAAATAGAAGGCACGCAATAATTTTATCCTGTCCAACGTGTTTGTATTTACAAAAAAAAAATTACTTTTCCTACATTTTTATTTTATTATTATAAATATATATGTAGGTATTTAGACCGGACACATGGAGTGAAAGTGCTACATTTGCAAATATGGAAAAAATTTTAAATTACAAGGATTTTATACTGTCCCATTGCAAACTGACATTGCAGTAGTTTTTAACAATTAAAAACGCAAATATTTTTAGCGTGTGAAGCAGCTTAAGTTAGTTGTGCCAAAAATCAGATCTCTGGAAAAAAATGTTGTTGCTGTGGTACTAAGAATAAAAATAATATTACTGATGATGACATTAAAACAAATTTACTGAAATCATTTTAAAACTTACAAAATACGTTTATTTTAACAATTTTGTGTTAATCGAATTTTATCTTCTTACCAATTTCCGAAAATTGGTTGACTTCTAATAAAATCCAACCA
>CAKNWU010136521.1:0-15092 GCA_932072015.1 Andricus quercustozae | reverse complement strand
GTGGCCAGTACTTTTTCCTCTGAAAACCTTCACCCGATCTAAGGGGGTGCGAAATTGTCATTGGAGTACGGCACATTCTTTTTTTATTTATTATCATCAAAACATCCTAGATAAAGTCAAGCTCTCTAAAAAAAAACTAAGAAAAAGGTTTACATTCCACATTTCAAAAAATTTTTAAAATACTTTGATATCGTTTAGGGACCTCCAAATTGTATCTGATTAGTTTTTCCTTTGATACGGTGCAGTGGATGAAGAAAACCATTAAGGTGTTTTTAACGAAGCAATCGTCCGTACTTACAGTTGCCGTAAAAGGTCGTTTTATTGGTACATAGATCATTAGACATCATTTTCTTCTAATAGAAGACCAGGAGTTCAATTACATTTAACTTAACTTCCACTCCACTTCCACATTCACTTCAATTCAAGGTTTTGTAAATTAAAAAGTCTTCTAAATTTACGTGTGTATTTTGATGAATTTTCAAGTGAACACAATGCGAAAGTGGAGAGGAAGTCAATGAGAGAACAAGACCAATTATTTGAACGCTGGAGGGGCCCCCACTTCTACCACGAGCCGTCAGGTTATTTTTATCAAGCATCGATCATTGACTGCCCCGACCTTGTATCGATGCGCCCCCTGTAAGAAACTTTTCCAACTGCGCGTGCACCGAAAAGCGCCAGTCCATCTGAAATCAATGAATAATATCAATAGTAATAATATACATAGATATACCCAACTCTCAGTTTAGTAACTCGCAGATTAGTAATTCCTGGAACTACTGGCCCACGCAGTTTCTCAGCTCAAGGGGCGATAGACGGTTACCACTATTGCTTGAAAACCACCAGAAACGTAGCGGACAGGCGCAGTGCGCGGGTAATCACGCAAGTATATTACGCAATATTATGCATTCCAATGGATACGATTCAGACGGCCCGCCTTGCGCAGTTGAAAAAGTCGCGGTCCGTTCATTGTTTTTGTTGACGTACGACGTGAAAAATATAAGATTTCCTTGAAATAGTACTACTGGCCAACTAAAAATTAATATAATAGAATCAAAAAGGGACTAAAATATTTCGCGGAATTGTGAGTTTTCTAGCATGACGTCGCGGTTATGATAGGATAGGTGGAAATGTCTGACAGGACTGAGGAAATACATTCTATACTTGAGAAATATTACTATTCGTACATTTATGATTTATTTTTACGTTTACAATATTTTTTCCAAAAGGCTGTCTGAATTCCCATGACGGCATGCTAAAATACTCAATTGAAACGAACGAGAGCTTCCCGCTCTTCGCGCCTCTTTTTTTCATTGGTTCAAATAAGTGCGTGTAGAGGGGTTCAAATAGGTAGAAGTTCAAATCGAAAGAAGTTCAAATAAGTGGAAGTTGACTGTCATAGTAAGGAGAGCCAAATGTGAGCCAGATATTTGTCACCATTTTTCCAGATATAGTGGCGGGTAAGGACCTAAGCTAAATGGTAAAGGAGTTTGCCTCGATTTGAGTGTAATATCTGCGAGAGCTGCAAGAAGTTTTTGATTGGCGGGCTGTTGACGATAAATTTTAATCATGAATAACCCACCAATCTAAAACGTCTCGCAGCTCTTGTAGATATTTTATTCAAATCGAGGCGAACCTCTTTACCATTTAGCGTACGTCCTCCCCATCAAATATGTCCGAAAATCCTTGATGGGTTTTTCATTCATGCGCGCTTTGGCGTTTGGTCTCCTTGCTATTCACATCATGGTGGAAAACCAGGAAGTCTTTGAACATCAGGACCCTCAGCAGCAGAATGACTGCTAGCTTCAGGATGAACTCTGAGCTGCAAATTTAATTCCATTAAAAGAAATAGAAGTGGATGAATCAGAATCACGATACAGTCCAAGCTCCGAGCAGTGCCGCTTCTACGATTTCTCGCTCGAGCGCTACCCCCACCACTTTAGCGTCGGTCGTAATCGATGCATTTCATAGCTAACGCTCCGAGGAGTGCCGGGAACTAAACGGCCGAATCTGAATTTTTTTCGGGCAAAATCTTGAAGTTGTTCAGCCAAACAAACTGTTAATTAAATTATACATATAAGAAATAAAATATTAGGAAAACTGTTCGTTATTCAAAATTATTTTTATTCCGCTTAAAAAAAAATTGCTATGATATAAAATCAAATGTATGTACTATAGGGCTAACTAATCATTTTTTATTTTATGTTTCGTCAAATATTCAAAGGCTTTGGATAAAGATGTTCTGGATAGATGTTCAACATAAAATGTAAACGTTAAAACATAAAGACAATCATGAAAAATTATAAAATTGCGTTCAAAAGATATTAGATGTCTGATTTCAGCTCATTTAATATGCGTTTCTATGAGAAAACTGCTCGCAGTATTATTGCGCAGTACAAAACGTAGGAAAGAGTAAATTTCCATATTTCAAATGAATGAATATCTATGTTTCCTACTGTAAAAAAAGCTTTTTATTGTTTTTTTCTTTAAGTTTTACATGTAGGGTAAGTGTTTCAATTACTGCGGTGTCATGGTTTAACCTCACTTCCATTCAATTTTTTACCTATTTTATATTGAAATAATATGGTGCTTCTGTTTCAGCCTAAAGAATAATGTATTTTGTGGATTAAAAAAAAATTGGCAAGTACGAGAACGTAACCTAACCTATTAAAAATGTAACAGATTGAAAAAAGAACATATTGTACCCATTACTGCGGTTGAAAAAAGACCGTGTACGTATTATTGCGAACTGAGGTACCTATTACTGCCGATTTGAATAGTATTTATTTACGAGCATATAAATCATAAATGAACAATTGTAGGTTAAATATCTCTCAAATAAATAACTTTTTTATTTAAAAAAATGCATTTGCTGATAAGTCATTTTCTTTAAAGTAGAATATAACCACAAAATAAATATGACTTCGAAAGTTACAGGAAGCCCTCGATAAGCACAAATGGAAATCCACTTCACAAAACTCTTCTTCTTTAGATAAAATTGTATTTTATCTTGTCTGCATATTTTCCTTTACAACGGGCTCTTATTGTTGATTCTGGTATCGAATATTTGCGTAAGACAGCTGTAAAAGTTTCTCCTCACAGAACCTCTTTCACAGCAAGCAGCAAATTTTCTTTTCCGTAAGAACATCCTTTTAAAGATTTACTTTTAGTTTTTGGCAATCTCTTTGGTTCCTTCTTTTTCACTTTGTTTTTTGCCGTTGCCATCGCTTAAGAACAAATTAAATCAAAATAATTAACCTATCATTTGAAAGATTCTGGCGTGTGTTCAACCAAAAACTTAAACCGAAGGTTAGGTTCACATATTGACAGCAACGCAGTGTTAGGTACATATGGCTTGAATTTCGGACCGCAGTAATGGGCGCCCCCGTAATAAATGTGTACCTATTGCTGCGGGGTTGATTTTTAAATTAATAAACCATTTCACATTTTTTTTAGTGTTGGTTCTATTCAAACAAGTGTTCTCATTTAAAAAAAAAGCGCAACAGCGTACAAGATTATGCAATAAATCTAAATTTGATTCAAAAACAGGACTCCGGTAACTGAAATAGAAGCAAAATGATGGATTTTTCAAGTTTTTTAAATGTTTTTTTAAAAATATTTATTAAGATTATATAAATAATTTAGCAATATTTTGGCTTTTGTTATACAATAGAGTAAATTATTATTGATGTACAGGAATTTTTTGGTGCCAAAAAAATTATTTGTACTCAACTTATTCTGATTAGGCGAAAAAAACGCAGTAATAGGTACACCCGCAGTAATTGGGACTTTTACTGTATTGTTATAAATTATAATAAGATTACACGAGTGACATCAAATTTAGGTTATAATTGACAATTCGATATTTTAGTTTCTCTTTGTTTAACAAAAAACAAGTAATACTATACAGTAATTAATTATTAATGCACTGCAGAGATTTCACAGGTTACGTTAAAGGTGAGGTGGAATATTTGTCATTTTGACGATTTGTTTACATTTATTCTAAGAATCGAACATACCATAGCTAATGGTCGATTTTTATGTTTTAAATACCTTTAAGCTCGGGTTTATAACGAAATAATCGAATATGAATCACTTGAGTACACATGTAATGTACACTAGGTACATAAAACGATGTTCGACATAGATTTTTAACCTAACCGACGCGCGGCATTGCTCGGAGTTTGTCACCTGAATTCTTCTCCACGCATTCGAGCGTGACCATGCTTAGAGTGGGGGCTTATGGCTTCTTGGAATTATACTCCCCTAGAGCCCCGAAAACGGCATTGCTCGGAGTTTGGACTGTAATTGAAATCATAGTTATCATATTATGGATAATGTTAACTACATAGAATGACTAAATAGGTCAATCAGTCTGCTATCTTATATGATGGGGCATTATTTCTCAAGTGTACCCACTAATAAAATCAAAGTTTTTCGATTGCTTTGAATCTTGGACAAACTGTAGTCCTATCGGATACTGTATTTTGTGAGAGTTTGTTTGCCATTCGTATAAATATTTACTGAAGGGAAAGGGTGCAATTATTTTGGCTTTTGTATCGATACTACGGTGATCCAAAATTATACATGGTAAATCTTTTTTGTCAAATAAACAGAAACGTAATCCCCCCTCCGCCCCGATTTTAGGAATTTGTTGGGGAAAAAATTCTCTCCAAGTTTGAGCCATAACGGTTGATATTAAGACGTGCCACATTGGTCTCGAAAATACGATACGATTAAAATGGGAAAACTTTTATTTGTATAAATATCAGATTCAAGATACTGGGTTTAAACGTGACACGTTATTATTTTTTCAAGTACATGCATATACTCTATACATTCTCTCTCTACATATTATATAGTAAAAACCAGACTACCAATAATGATGATAATTTTTCAAAATATAGGAATCTAATATTATATTGGTGTGTGTTCCATTTATGTGGCCGAAATGCACGAAATCTGAGTCAAAATTGCACTTTGTTTTATTCTGTATTCACGAACGATATAACTTTTTGTACATTAAAGGAAAGGGTTTTTAATTTTGAAAATGTTGAAAAAATTATAGTTAACTATGATATTACATTATTACATTGGGGCCTTGTTCCCGTTAAGATATTTTCATTAAGGCACAGTAAGGTAAATTGGTGTTTTGGTACGGTATCGTAATTGATATATTTTGTTTTATTTCAATTCAATTATAAAAAAGACATTATTTATAATTCGCAATGGGCAATTTTCAAATTGAAGGCAAACTTTAGCACATACAGTGACAATCACATATGAATTAAGAATTTAATATTTCATAAGGGAAATTGATTATTCCACATCTAAAAAAAAATGGTACAAAGGGCCACTTCTGAAGATAAGAAATTATAATTAAATTCGTACATGAAATATGGGAAGTAGATTTAAGTTTAGGAATTCGATAAAGATATTATTAATAACGATCAGCGAGGGATTAAAAAAATCTATCTGCCTGTGATTTTCGCTATAATTTAATTTTCAATAAATTTTCTCCTTTCTTTTCTTCAGAATCTCTATTTATAAATAGAGTCTAGAAAACAGGAATGACGCCAAAAATATCATCAAGCTTAACCTCTTTTAACTTTTATTTTTAAACAGAACACCCATTCTCGTCATAAATGGTCACTAAAATATAAAAAGAAAACATCATTGAGCAGGTAAATGAAAGGTTTTTATTTTTTTTTTCACTTTGAAACTGTTTTTTAACACACGATTGGTAATGACATTTTTATTGTCATAATGCACGACATCTACTGCGCCACGCTGGAGTGAGCAAATTTAGATAGAAAATAGAGTTTGTAACAGAATATACAAATAAAACATTGTTATTGCTTATATATCCCCTCTAAAATAGATTATACTATTGTAAACAAACTAAAATTTTTTTATATTACTTAGCAAAAAGCAACTGACAGCTGGGAACCGCCATTTTGCTCTAATATAATGAAATTAAACGACCTGGAATCGGTGTAAACTTTATCCTTAGTTTTTTCTGCGTTTTTAACTAAGTTTAATATATTTTATAAATACTACAGTGAGGATGGCTTCAAACTAATGGAAACGAGGCTTCTTCTACAGGCCTCGGAGTCTTGCATTACATACCTTAAAAACTTTCACTTTCCTTAAAGACCCTCGAGTTTAACGCCACTTATTAGTTAGTGCGGACAGTTAAAGGTATTTGATGGGCAGTAAGGTAGGTTGGCTGGGCAGTCAGGCCTTAGTTGGAGGGTAAGCGGGAAGTTATAGAGGTAGGGCGAGCAGTTAGGTTAAATGGGAAGTAAGGGAGATTGAGTATGCAATTAGGTTTGGTGGGCAGTAATAAGGGATGAGCCGGTACTCATAGAGGCTGGGCAGGCAGTTAGGTTGGTTGGGTGGTTTTCCAGGTAGGGCAGGCAGTTCGAGTTGTTCAGTGGGCAGTTAGAGAGGTTCTTGTTTCATGACACTCATTTATCATTTCATGATACTACTTAGAATTAAAGAAAATCGCGAATTTAAAGAGCAGAGTTCCAATAGAGCGGTATCTCCATCGTTCATGCTATTTTGCAAATTGCTATTTTAGTAGAAAATGTATACAAAATTGAAAAAGGGCTCAAATTATGAAAAGTCGACTAAAAAATGTATCTTATGAGATAAGTTTCATTTTTTAAAATCAGATACTGTGATTTTAATAAGACTTGGAAAGTGTTTAAAAATGCTTATGTTTTAGTTACTTTTATACTACAATTTTCGCCCATTATTTCATATCAAAGTTACTTTTGCTCATGTTATATAAAAAATACGACGTTTTTCTGCATACTTGCACTTTGAAAACCAAATATCGAAATAAGAAAAAAGTAATTTAATAAATTGATGTAACCAATAAGTTCCGAAAACATTGATAATATTATCATAGTTAAGTATCCAAATTTTTCATAATTTGGCCAGAACCGATTTCGGCGAAATAAAATGTAATGACCGAATAGTCATTTTTTATTGTCAAGATTATATACTTATCATTTTACAAACATATAAATTCAGCATAGATCGATTTAAATATGTTATACATTGGGGGTGTTCAAAAAAAGAAAGCTCGAATCTCAACTTGCATTTTCGATGTTTTTTTAGTTAAAATTAAATAAGTAGAATGAGAAATCGGATAATATTTAAAGGCTACTTATCGCAAATTTGTGTGTCTTCACAGAAAACTAAATTTTTATTGAAAAATGGCAGATCATAATGCAAAATTATATCCAATATAAAATATGTGGCTCATTCAAATAAGTATTTCTTGATTCTAATTTTTTTAAATTATATGCACTTAACATATGTGAAGAAAATTGTTGTAAAGAAGAGTTAATAATCTGTTTCATTTACTGATACATCTTTAATATATATATATATATATATATAAATTATTGTTGTTGTCTTAAAAATATAATTCATATATAAACCAATTTTTCAAGAATAATAATTTTAGATTTGTCTAAGAATTGTCTTTTAAGAATCTGAAAATATTTCAAAATAATTTAATTGTATATTAAAGACTTCCTAGTAAGTGGAATAGATGATTAGCACAAAATTTTGTACTACACACTTTTCAATTTAGAACTTGTGTGTATCGAGTAGCACACAGTTTTAGGCCCTGATTGCGGCAATACAATTTTGGTTAAATCAACATACGACAAGAATGATAAAAGTGAATATGCTCTTACATTTGAATCAATCCATATATATTCCTGATTGAATGTTACATTTTTTATTGCAAAGTTGGGATAATTTTTTAATGAACGTTGGATTAAAATATTTTAAATAATTAAAAACTACATATATTACCCCTATACTGTCAATTAGTCATAATATATTGCATTTTTCATGAAATTGTTCTATTACTTGTAACTTCTGAACCGACTACAGTTTACAAACGATATATTGTGGGTACTTTAGTTTTAAATTTCTCTTCACTTGAAATACATGTTTATGCGTTTGTTCATGTTTGATGCAGAAGCACGCCTTGCTGGGGGATGTTTTTGTTTAGTAAATTGGTTAGGATGTACAAACTGATGTAGATAAATCTCTTCTTTCCTCAATAAACGCACATTTCTGGAAATTTCGTGCACTCCGACCATTTGGTGATATTTATTAAATATTGGATGAACAGAACCACGCTTGTGGACTTTTCCAACCATCCAACCATCGTTTGCTATTGCTGCCGTAAAAGGTTTGACTATTGGGGTATATTTTCCGTGCGCATGGAATAGCAGATCATCAGGAAAAGGTATATCATTTAGACGATGTTGAACATTAGGAAGTCGCTCAAGAGTAGTAAGCGAGCCATTAATAGGAGCAGAGCCAGTGTTTCCGACAGTTTCAGGAAGATTTTCGACTTTAGAACTTAATTCTGTAAGAAGAAATAGATATGCTGACTATTAAGAAATTGAGGTGTGGCGAGAAAATTTGAAAAATATTTAAAAAGTATTTCCATGTATGTACGAGTATATGGTGCAGATTAATAAGTGCACTTAAACGGGGATTTCTAGCTATCCACTGATATATATTTGCTACGGCCCAAGATTTGAAGCTATCCACTTCCCCACTCTCTAAATTTGAATCAGTGAGATTTTACTGATTTCCAGTACAAATCCTTACTGATTGCAATCAGTGACCCATTTCTAGCTATTCCAATCAGTAAGATTGTATTGTGAATCAATGAAAATTCTCACTGATTTGATTCAGTGGCCCATTTCGCACTTCCTCTAATTCAGAAAGCAAGGATTCTAATTGTAATCAGACTCAATTAGCTCATTGGCGCTTCACATTTGCAGTTTATGAATATATGAGAATGATAACTGGATTAAGAGCAGATGAGATTAGCACTTTGTTATATTTAAAATAACGTATTTGAGGTGCAAACTGCAAATGGTTCTTATTCCTGTCATTCTCATGCCTTCATATCAAATATATATGATTCTTGCGAAGCCGGTAGTAGGTAGGGATCAGATAACTTTACGAGGTTAATACACTGTATAACTCTGTAAATAATAAGCATTATTTATATGTATAAAAATAGATTTTTTTATTTATTTTAAAATATTGATGCTATCGAAATGCACATTACACAAAAATTTTTAGATCTAGTCTAGGAGCATATTTGATCAATTATCAATTTATGCAAAATAAAATATGCTGCTCGACTAGATCTACAAATTTTATGTAATGTGCATTTCGATGGTATCAATATTTTAAAAGAAATCAAATAAAGCCTATTTTTGGTTCATACAAATGACGATTTAAAAATTAAATGAGATTAAGCTTTACAAGAATATTCTTTCATTAAATGGAACCAATATGAGTGGTGCCGAAAAAAATTTGACACTTGAAAATAAAGGGTCACCCTAGTCTTCAAACTACTTCATGTAATATGGAATTAAGTTCTGGTAAGTCCGTATGAAGAATCAAGTTGCCGTTATTCCGTACAAAAAATCAGGTAACAAATGTGCTGTATATGGAATCAAGTCAATTTTTCGTTATAAAATATAGAAGCACACTGAAAAAATTGTTTGTTGGGCCAACAGTTTAGTTTGTAAGATATAATACTGCTATTTTATTAGTTGAAACGACCATTTTATTTTATAGCCATAACATTTTAATATGTGCTGTAGAGCAGCTTGGTTTTTGTTTATTTTAGCACCAAAAGTCCACATGTCAAAATCAATAAAAATTATCTTTATTCCATATACAGAGCAACTCTAACCAGATTCATTATAGGGAATAACTTTAACTTGATTCTTCATACATACTTACATGAACTTGATTCTATATTGTATGCAGCAGCCGATATGCACATAAAATCATAGATACTATATTATCATATTTACCAACAGAATTAGCAAAAACCGCTAAACTGAAGACCAGAATACCAATCATGATCGTCATTTTGCTTAAATATCCAGCTAAATAAAGGTATCTAAATCTAGACTGTTTCTTATATTATGTGAATAATGAATATTTTGTGGTTTTATTATAGAGTGAATTTTAGTTTCTAAGAAAGAGCTCAGATTTACGATATATGTACATTGAACAATTTGGTAAGAAAAAAATGACTTCAGTGACGTAATATGCATAATGTACTATTATAATAGATTAATGTAATATTGCAAGGATAATAAAAACTCACGCTATCAGTTGTTTTTATTGATAACAGCATCATTGGTATTAAGAATTATTTATCTTTCTGTAAAAGCATGAGCTTGAGCTTCATGCAAGCATTTGCTAATGATATAAGGTGTATTTCTCTATTACTTTTAAATTTTACGTCGTTGGCGTTTTGAATTGGTTTAGAATAAAAAAGTAACTCCTTACTTTCAGAATACGTTTAATTGTAAGCCTGATAAAATTTACATCAGGCTTAAATTTTAATCTAAGAATAATAAACAGGAAGACAATTTTAAGACAATACTTTGTGCCACTAGAATTTTTACAAAAATGAGAAAATTTTATTGTTGAGAGTATAATTAAAAAAAAATTAAGGAATTGATTCATATTTATTAACTTTAATAGCGCAAACTTAAACAAAGTTTTAGGTACCACAACACCTGTCATCTGATTCTCTGTGGCTGGTGTAAGATATGACCATTTTTGTAAATCACCACTGACAATGTTCAAATTTAAACTTGTTGCTCGGAGCACATGGTACACTGACCTCCAGTAATTATTATTCTATGTATATAGATTAACCCCTAAACTTATCTGATCTCTAATTCCTACCGCATAGCGCAAACTTTGAGCATCGAGATTTTTGGAATAATTTGTTCACGATATACAATCAAATAAATTGTATTCATTATATTAAAGGATCAAAAAATCAAAAACTGTGATCGGCCGAAAAAATTGCAATAACTTTTGCGTCTTAAGAACAATTTAGCTGTAGACGCTCAGCGGATTCTTGAGCCTTCGAAAACGATTGATTCGGAAGAATATTATTTTCATGGGAATTTTCTTTGCGAAGTTTTCAGGGCACACTGATAAGAAATTTGTCTGTGAAATTATTGAATGCAAAATGGGGAGAAAAATTATGTATTTGATCTTAAAGTATGACATAGTTTGTATTTTTTCTTTGAAGAAATAATTTCTTTAATTTAACAAAAAAATTAGTTTGACTAAAAAAAAGTATTAAAATAAAGTAAAGAAATAATTTCATCGGTGTAAATTTATGTTTACATTAAAGACAAATTTGTATTCCAACAAAATAAATTTCTTTAAATTTAAAAATTAAATTGATCAAAATTGTGCTGTATAGTGTCGACAAGGGCACGCAACCAAAATATTTATCTAAATCAAAGAAACTTCTCATTGACTGAGAGCCAATGTATGCTTTTCTTTGAACGAAAGAAACTTCTTTCTGAGTGATGTTTGGCCCCTGAGAGACCTCGATCGGGTGATTCTAAGTACTGCCTCAAAAATATTTAACATAGAAACATGAAAACAGTCGAAACCTTATCTCTTTCAAGCTTTTCGTATCTAAAAATAAATAAAGTGAAGATTAATTCTCAGATTTTCATCTGTGACTTTTTTTAACATTTCATGATCTTTAAATAAATAACCATGGCAACACACAAGAAAAATGATTGAACCAGAGAGTACACTTTTTGTATTTAAGATCACTATTTTACTAACAAATCCGCACTTGTATAAAAACCACAGTAATATATAAACAGGTTTTACGCGTAATTATTAATATAATTATTCATTAATAATTAATAATAATAATAATTAATATTAATAATTAATAATATACTTATTAATAATTAATAATATAATTATTAATAATTGTTAATAACCTTAGAATTATTTCAAAGTATCTTCCTTCCAGTCTCACTTTGTTTTTCGGTTCATAATATACTAATTTAGTACATCAACAACCGGGAAAAATATTCTGATAGCATTATTGTGCTTTCAATTATACCCGTAGACATCAAAAACATAAATAATAAATTTTGTTTTAATTATTTCATATAACTCTAATAGATGTATTAAATTATGATGCCAATAATTTTTTATTCACTACTTGCTACGAATAAAAAATTCATTTCAAGATGATCATTTTTCGACTTTTTTCTTGTTTTTAACTTAAAAATTAAACTTCATTATTTAACATAATTGCTATTTCACACTCCCCCTACTCATTGCATTTAATATTTTTAATAATTTCACAGTTATAATAACCTAAAATTCGTCAACTGAGTTGTTACATATAACTAAATTAAAGTGCAACATACAGGTGGAATTTTTTTCAAAATTCACTATGAATGTTAGGATTTTAACTTGAGTACCGCTGCTTGTGTAGGTGAGGTTTCTTAATTATTTGCTTAGTTGAACTTTTCTACTTGAAAACCTCTGTAATTTGTGTTTAACTAGAAGAAAATATTATTTTTTTCTTATTTATAATTAAAAATGGTATCTTAATAGCGATTTAATACACCGAATTTTTAGATTTACTACTCATCTTATTAAACAAGATGTATAGTATTCAATAGTAACGATTTACGTCTTTATTTTTAAAAATAAACGACTATTTGCGCGAAAGAATTTCATTTCTAACCCAAGTAATAATTGCATTTAATTTTTATAACGTTAAATTAATTATATTATTTGTTTCAGCAATCATCAACTTTAGTGCTGAAAAGTTTTAAATTATTGTTTTATTTAAAAAAAAATTAAACGCGGACCTAGGACGTTAAACAGCTTCAAAATGATTAGAAATATTAATTAACGTTACTTTTTTTTTGAAAATAATTATTGCTCGCGTCGCTAGCAAGTTTGAGCGCGCGTATTTTGGATCTCGCGCTAAACTCTCGGTCTTTGTACTTCCTCCACATTTGTGCACAGACCTTTTAAAATTAAAGTTCACAGCCTCGAAAATTGTAATTTGGTGATTGTGATCTCTCTTTTGTTAAAGCTCCTTCGGCTTTAACGAACACATTCTCATCACATATCTCGTGCTTCGCACTCGATTTTGTCCACAGTGCGAACTTTTCTACATTCACTAGTATATCAAATGTATATTATATTCATGTATGTACCTCGTTCGTGATTGCTTATTCAGACGTTGCGATAAATTAAAAAAAAAATTTCATGATTACTTTAATATATTGTTCCATATCTTGCACTAATTTTTATTCTCAGCTACCCTGAAAAATGTAACATTTCAATAAATGTATATCATTACAATTCATAATACGCATTTATATTGAAACAGATGTATTTTCATGTTCTTGTTTCTATAATTGAAAAAAGTCCGCATCTTATAAAAAAAATAATTTTGCTAAAGAACATTTTATTGCAACCTGTGTCGGTTTTTTAAAACTTTATTTGATTATATTCAATGCCATTTTTTACGATTTAAACAAAAAATACGCTTTCTATTAAAAAATAATTAATAAAAAAATTTCAGATCTTTTTTGAGTGAACAAGATTTGTCTATTAATTTTTTTTCGAATCGTGTGTCGTTTTTCCAACAAAATTATTTTTTATTTTAATGTTATTTTTTTTTTAATATTATTTTTTACGAATAAAACAAAAACTAAGCGTCCCATCAAAAAATGATTTATAAAAAATTTGTAGCTGTTTTTTGGATACATAACTTTTGAATAAATTTCTGAAAATAAACCAAGAATCTAACGATAAAATTTGGACAACCACCACAAAATGCTCCTATTGCAATTCCTAAAAACAAAATAAAAATTTGTTTCTTTGGACAAAAATAAAGAAGAGGAAAGAAAAAGGGGAAGGCAACCAACCAAATCCCCTTCCTTCTCTTTTTATTTCTTTCGTCCTTTTTATTTTTATTACTATCAAATCACAATAAAAAAGCATGGATAATATTCACCAACGTTTCGGTGCTCACACAGCACCCTTATTAAGGTAAGAAAAATTATAACAGGTGGGAACAGCAACGAAAATACGATGCTATCTCCTGGATACCTGAGAACTAAGTGTGGGTCAAAAGGCAAATCCGTTATAAACAAACAAGGAATAAGAGAAATTCAAGACTCATGAAAACCTATTGCTAAATGTAATTAATCATACTAGAATACCTTTTTTTTTTAATTTATCCAAATCTGTTTTCAAATTAATAGACAAATTATTTTGTTTTTTAATATAAATCATTTCCATGAATTCTCTCTTTCTCTCATTACTTTCACTATGTAAAATTTCAACATTATCCCAGTCGACGGATCTTTACAAAAATTTATTATTGAATCAATTTTAAATGGTATACGGAAAATAGTATGAATATTAAAATTTTTTTACATAAACTCAATAGTTTTCGAAATTTGACCAAAAAAAGGAAGAACAAAATTATTAAAAGAACTATGTTCTCTCAATTCCTTCTGATAATCTGTAGATAAAATGTTACTTTGTTTGTATTGGATTTGTTGAATTCTAATTGTGATATGTTGCTCAATTAACTTTTGTGAGTAATGATTACGAAAAAGGATATTCCTAACAATATTAAAATTCTCTTTGTGAAATGAAATGTGGGACAAACCTAGAGCTCTGTCAACCAAGTTTTTGATTATTGCAATTTTTACTTCTTCATACTAGGGTGGAGGAACACAGAAGTGATGTTCGTTTGTGACGTTGTTATAAGAGCGTTCTTGCTAGATATACAAGAGGGTTTGTTGATATTGACCATGAGTTCGGCTGATATAATGTTGAAATTTTACATAGTGAAAGTAATGAGAGAAAGAGAGAATTCATGGAAATGCTTTATATTAAAAAACAAAATAAGTTGTCTATTAATTTAAAACTGATTTGGATAAATTAAAAAAAAGGTATTTTAGTATGATTAATAAAATTTAGCAATACATTTTCTCGAGTCTTGACTATCTCTTATTCCTTGTTTGTTTATAACGGATTTGCCTTTTGACCCACACTTAGTTCTCAGGTATCCAGGAGATAGCATCGTATTTTCGTTTCTGTTCCCACCTGGTCTAATTTTTCTTACCTTGATAAGACTGCTGTGTGAGCACCTAAACGTTGGTGAATATTATCCATGCTTTTTTATTGTGATTTGATAGTAATAGAAA
>CAKNWU010136517.1:0-12081 GCA_932072015.1 Andricus quercustozae | reverse complement strand
GTGACCAGTCACAGGGGTGCCCCCCATGACACGTTGGAAAGGGGATCGTGTGTGACCTAAGTTATTTCTGTGACCAGTCACAGCGGTGCCTTCCCGCCCCGCATGACACGTTGGAAAGGAGATCGTGTGTGACCTAAGTTATCACTGTGACCATTCAAAGGGTTGACCCCCCCCCCCCCATGACACGTTGGAAAGGGGATCGTGGGTGAACTAAGTTATTTCTGTGGCCAGTCACAGGGGCGTTTTCCTGTCTTCCATGAGATATTGGAAAGGGGGTCGTGTGTGATTTAAATTATTTATCTGGCGAGTCGTAGGAGTGCCCTTCATGAGACGTTGGAAAGGGGGTCGTGTGTGACCTAAATTATTTCTGTGGCTAAGCAATTCTACGCTTCGTACCTACATTTCCTTTCTTTTCTCTAAAACGGTCAGTCGCAGCGTAAAAATATATAAAACATAATATATGTATTTTCAAAATATATACAACTTTTGTTTCAAGCTTCTTTGTAAATTTTTATTATTTACTGAAATAAACGGAAAAACATGAAATTGTTAGTTTTTTGGGGTTTTGACCTTGAAAATCAAATTTGCGGGTATTTTCACTATCATGTTCGTGATGAGCACGTCAAAATACATAGGTATACGGAGTTTCAAATGAATCGGAGGTAAGCGCTTTTCGGAACTCCACCCGAGGTTTTAAATCTCATGCCTTAGCCCAAACGACCATCGCTCAGTACTATTTATAGATTACTTATTTTCAGCCATTTTAATTAATTTTGTTAAATTAAAATTGCTTTTCACTTATTGCATCACATGACATCACATCTGGAAAAAAATGGGAGTCTTGACTATATTTTTAAACAATTTATATTATTTTTCACTGGAAATTTGGAGTCGATTGTATAAATTCGAATATAGTAAAACCTGTGAAGTTGGCCACCCTTGTAATCTGGCCACACCTTTTTTAAGTTTCACTGGTTTAACGGAACCGGAACAGGGGTTCCGTATTATATATGACTTCATAAGTTGGTCACCTGCCTAAATTGGCCACATTTTGATTATTCATGTTATACAAATTTTGGAAAGCAAAAAATTAAAAACTTAAATCTTTCCTTAAATTCACAAAAACAATCACTCACATTTTATTTTATAGAAACAAAAACTGAGGAAAATTCGGGTATTGAAATCCTAATCATTCGGATGTTTTCGATGCAAATAGATGTAAGCGGATTGCGGAGTTTGTTTCTGCCACGTACACTGTCTGCCGTCATTCGCATGTGTACTGGATAATTAATTGAATGCACCAAAACTGTGAGTGTAAATATTACAATTTCTGCACATGATGATTTAATTCAATTCTGGTAAGAAAACAATTCATACTTTATAATTATTCAATTCAGAAATAAACTTTTGCAATTATAACAATATATTACAATATTATTGAATTCAAAGTGCTCTAATTTTTGTTCAATCTGCACCTTCCAATTCAAATTTAATATTGCATACTTCTCATTCGAAACAATTCATTGTTTAAAATTATAATCTGCATTTTCCACTGATTTTCAAATACAGTCCAAGCTCCAACCATGGTCGCCCCGAGCATGTCCACTTCTCCAATTTCTCGCTCGAGCGCTACCCCCACCACTTTAGCGTCGGTCGCGATCGATGCATTTCATAGCTGACGCTCCGAGGATGTCCGCGAGAGAAACGGCCGAATCTTAAGGTTTTTCTCGGGCCCAACCTTGAATTTGTCAGTCAAACAAATTCTTAATTTTATTATACATATAAGAAATTAAATATCAGGAAAACTGTTCGTTATTCAAAATTATTTATAGTCCATTTAAAAAAAATTTGCTTTGATATAAAATCAAATTTATGCTAACTAATCATTGTTTATTTTATGTTTCGCCAAATAATTAAAGGCTTTGGATAAAGATGTTCTGGATAAATGTTCAACATAAAATGTGAACGTTAGATATTAGATGTCTGATTTCAGCTCATTTAATATGAGTTTCTATGAGAAAACTGCCCGTAGTATTATTGCGCAGTACAACAGCCATACAACGCTGGAAACACCAGTTCCCGTTAGATCACTGAAGTTAAGCAGTGTTGCGCGCGGTTAGTACTTGGATGGTTGACCGTCTGATACTACTGCGTTGCTGTTGGTGGTTGTGGGTGTGGTGAGCCCACACTTGTAAGTTATTTACAACAAGAAACTATCCACCTAAAAAACACTGCCCGAATCGGGTAGTGTAACGCTTACCCCTAGAGGCTCGCCGAAAGGGAAATAGCTTAATGATATACATACATACAAAACGTGGGAAAGAGTGAATTTCCATATTTCAAATAAACGATGATCTATTTTTACTACTGTAAAAAGAGCTTTACATTGTTCTTTTTTCTTTAAGTTTTACATGTATTTTTATAATTAATAAAAAGATGATTACACGAGTGATATCAAATTTATGTTATAATTGACAATGGGATGTTTGAGTTTCTCTTTGTTTAAAAAAGACAAGCAATACGACACAGTAATTAATTATGAATGTACTGCACGAGATTTCACAGCTTACGTTAAAAGTGAGGTGAAATATTTGTCATTTTGACGCTTTGTTTACATTTATTCTAAGAATCGAGCATACCATAGCTAATGATCGATTTTAATGTTTTACATACCTTCAAGCTCGGGCTTATAACAAAATAATCCAATATGAATCACTTTTGTACACATGTAATGTACTCTAGGTACATAAAACGATGTTCGAGATAGATTTTTAACCTACCCGACGCGCGGACATCCTCGGAGTTGGTCAGCTGAATTTTTCTCCACGCAGTGGAGCGCGACCGCGCTTAGAGTGGGGGTTTATGGCTTCTTGGAATTATACTCCCCTACAGCCCCGAAAACGGACATGCTCGGAGCTTGGACTGTAACTTGAGGTAACCTCTCCGTTGCATATTCACGATCATTTAAAGTTGCAATGTGTGCATCGTTCTTTTCACATTAATGAATCATAGATTTGCAAAAGAAATAATTTGAAGTATGTCAGTCTCATGCAACTCTATTTATCCAGCATTAATCAACACGCACACATCTAGCAGTTTCAACATGTCGCCAACAGACTTTTCTTTTTTCCTGGTTACTTACCGCTGTACTGCCGTTTAGTTCTGCGCGACGTGTGGTTGTGGCAGGAACCTTTCTGGTAGTCTGAAGCGTATGTCGCGTTTAACGTTATCACATCAGTTAATTCCATTGCATTTAAGAATCGGTAGAAGTTATTGAGATTCTATCACATGAATAGCATACAACTTCTATCACATGAATAGCATACAACTTTTAATCCACTTTTTCTGGTAGTTTGATCTCTGCATTTATCTGCATATACTCGCCAATAACAGGAGAAGTTATAGACATTTCGTTCCATATGTTGGCCAAATTCTTTCCTGCTGCGGCGAAATTTCTCCATTCTAATGGAGGTATTAAAGCTTCATTTCTTAGACAACTCAACAAGATTCCGGCTTGCCAGCGTCAGGCTCATTCCATCGCGAACTGGATGAAAAAGGCTGTTCTTCTGGGATACTTCATCTGGTCCGACAGCACTGTTCCTCATAACATTCTACAAAGATTTGTAGCTCTAAAGAAGTATCCAGAGTTGAAACCTTCTCCCCCAACTGTTCCGTCTGCCACGTAAGGTCATCCGCGGCTAGAGACCTGATTCCAAGGAACAGTGTTGCACGATGTTGTCTCGCGTGAATTTTCCGCTCTTGCTTACCTTCTAGGACAGAAGGAGCAGAAGTGGATGAACGTCTTTGTATATGCACTACACTTAACATGAGACTTAACATTGAAAATATTTATTTTACAAAAAAATGTTTGAAACAAAAGTTGTGGAAAATTTCATGTACTACATTCCTGTTCAGACTTTTTTCTTATAGGGCGCACCAAACAGGACATATTTGTAAAAACACGGGTCTTGACTGCCATTTTTCAAAATGGCGGCGATGCTTAATTGTCGGGTTAGGGGGCGGGGGGGGGGAGGGGTAGCAAACTTAGTATGTTTTTTAGGATATCGAAAAGTATATTACCAGTTTTCATCTCTTCAGCATTTTTTCCAGGTAACTCCTTTTTAACACCCCGCTACCTGGCCTACTGCCCAAAGATCGTTTTAAGCTTTTATGCACTAGCTTAGGTGTAGCGAAAAGTATTTAAAATACTCAGTGAGTGGGAGTGTTTGAATAGGTCATTTAATATTTTGTGGCTATGCAGAATTAGAGCCATCTGAAGAATTGGTCACGTTCTTAATAAATGTTATATTTACTCTATCCTCAGTCTATTTGCTACCCAGGTGCGAAATTCGGTCAGATGCCAGAGATTGACCATCGGCCCAAAGTCGGCCCTACTTACGTAACCGATATACGGTAACCAGAGTTGGACCGACTAAGGTGTTTTCAAGCTACCATGGTCTCACCGACGTTGGCAACCGACGTCGGCGGTGTGAGAAAAGCCGATTTTCGGCCCAATTCTGGATCAACTTTGGACCGACGATCGGATAAACTGTGACAGATTTGTCGGTGCGACCGCAAGAATGCGGTCGGTCCGACTCTGTATACAGCAGTCGGTTAGCCACAAGTCACCTTGATGCACCCGATGGTCGGTCAAACCTTGGCCCAAATATGGGCCGGCCGTCGGACAAACGCTTGTTCATGGTTTCAAACAGACCGTAAAGGCACTGTCCGACCGACTCTGGGCAAGAGATGGCCCGACCATCGGCATAACATTGGATTGTACAATTCATCATGATGCACCCGACGTCGCAGTACGCGCCAACATTTCTAACTTCCGTCGATGCGAATATTAAATTCTCATTAAAAATCACATTTTACGTCATTATCAAAAGTTGTGAAATAGCCTGAAACGCGAAAAAACAAAATATTACACGAAGAAAAATTATTCAAAGTGGGCGCCAAGAAAAAAAAATTGAAAAAAAATTGTTTAAAAAAGTTTTAAAACAAAGTTTGAAAACAAATTGTTTAAAAAAAATGTTTGAAAACAAATTGTTTAAAAAAAATGTTTGAAAAAAAATGTTTAGAACAAAAATTGAAAAAAACTGTTGAACAAAAATTAAAACAAAAATTTTGAAAACGAAAAATTTGTTGAAAAGTTGTTGAAAAAAAATGTAAGGGTTTCAGCCCGGGGCTACGATGCCCTGAAAATTTTAATGGGGTTAAATTATTTATTTAAAAGTTATTTCACTTATATTCACGTTAACAATTAATTTATTTTACATCTACATGATGTCGCATAATAATAAAAAAATTATTAAGAAAAAAGAGTTAAAAAAATGTTTAATTTCAACTGCTTTGAGTTGTGGCTTATGAGGATGGATTTTTCATTGGCTTTCAATTCTGTAGGTATAGAGTAATGGGTAAGACTCCCGGCATCTGGGTAGTTTAAACACCAGCATAGTATATACAACTCTGTTATTTTAACTTTAGTAAAATCCAGAATGCTGCCAGAAAAAAATCGTGCGTGACTTGTTTCCCGCACGACGTGCCTGCAACAATTCGCCATTCTCTCCGAACTGAAGTGCTGGAGACTGTTCGAGAATAATGCAGATAACGAGCGACACGCATCACACGCCCAACGTCCGAATGACGCTTTGTCCTGTATAAAATTATGGAAAATTACATGAGTGCAATCATTATAGGTCGCACTATACGTGGTTAGTTCAAATCAATTTTCTGATGAACAATTAATAAAGTGTTTGTTTGAATTAAACTAACTGTATCTTTGATATGTCGAACAAATTTTTCTTTGATTTAAAATAGCTTAAAAGCACCCGATACAATATTGTAGTATAAAATATAATTTGTTATAATGAAAGTGGTTCGCTTAATCATAAAATAAAAGTGCCTGTTTGAAATGATATTTTATATCAAGCACAATTTTTATTTGATTCAAACCTCGTAATTTTGTTTTGATTAAAGAAGTTTTGTTTACTTTGAAGAAATTATTTCTTGGGACCGAATGCCTCAAATTTCCTCAATATTCACTTTAATTCTGTATTTAAATAATTTATCTAATTTATCCATTTATATGAAGCTCGTATAATTTTACAATGATTTCTTCAACAAAATTTAAATATCAGAAAGTCAAAGATCGCCAGATATTTTTTATTATATAAATAGTGAATTTGAATAAATGTTAAAATAAAATCAATAAGTAAGATAGGTAATGTAATCTATGCACTCTAACAAACTCCACACTTTATTAGAGAAATTCATTACGAATTTAATATCTGTAATAGAGACCCTCATAAAGTTGACGGAAAGTCATTCTCTTAACCCATTAAGGCCCATGCCAAACCTGGGAAAGATAGCGCCCAACTAACTATGCCAATCGTAGCTAAATCGAAAACAAAAATACCCGTGTTTTTTCTTTTGCCATTTGCAATTGTTTATAAGAAATTATTTCAACAAATTATCAAAAAGTTATTATTTTCAAAAAACTGATAGCGGCAATCGATTCTACCGTAAAAAACATGTAATAAATGTATATGACGTTTTTTTGTCAGGCGTCAATTTGTTAGTGTAAAATGACAATAAACATTTGCAGATCCCAGTAGCTCGGGTAACCATGCCAAATCCCAAGCAAAAGCTACAAGCTATATCGCCAAACTAACTATGCCAATCGTAGCTAAATCGAAAACAAAAATACCCGTGTTTTTTCTTTTGTTATTTGCAATTGTTTATAAGAAATTATTTAAAGAAATTATCAAAAAGTTATTATTTTCAAAAAACTGATAGCGGCAATCGATTCTACCAGAAAAAACATGAAAGGAATGTATATAAAGTTTTCTTGTCAGACGTCAATTTGTTTATGAAAATAGGACAAATGGCAAAAGAAAAAACACGGGTATTTTTGTTTTCGATTTAGCTACGATTGGCATAGTTAGTTTGGCGCTACCTTGCCCAGGTTTGGCATGGGCCTTAATGGGTTTTAATATATTATGTTGGTTAGATCGAAATTTTTGATTCACAAATTCAGTTACTTTTTGGTTTATTCTTTATATCTGAATATCATTAACATGATAAGGATGAATCCAACGTCTTTCTGATATAAGCAAATTATTTGAAAATATTGGATTGAGTATTTATTCAAATAAAACATCGGATAATTGCAGATAACTTTAGTCAAAGCTCTATTTCTCGAGGTCTTGGCTCGAGAAATGGTGACATCGACATTTTTGTTATGAACCAATTGTCGATTATGAATTGCGAGAGCACGTTTTAGGTTGGTTAGGTTATATCAAAATTAAACTTCATGATCATATATAACGATTAATATATTTAAAATATTTATTATTTCAGGAATTTTTTTACCTGTGACCATTACTAATTTTGGTCTTTTTTAAATAAAGAAAACCAGAAAAAAGTCTTCTTATGCTTTTTTAATTTATAACTACATATTTCATATTACTTATTCAATTACCAGCGTTCTCTATTTTAAGAGATATTTTTAGTTATTACGTGCCATTAATTTGATTATTAAATTTATTCAGAAAAAAGATCTACTCCTTTCACTCCACTGGGATTCGAACACCAGGTCAACTCATTTGCGGTCAGGTGCTCTAACCACTAAGCTACAGAGATCAGAGAAAGAATCCTTTTTCTGAAACAGGCTTTATTTTGCAAGAAGTAATATACAAATAAATTTTTTATAAAAATCTGTATTATCATCCGAGATAGTAACGGACCAAACATAAGAGAAATCATTTCACACATACTGTGAAAATGGAAATGGCGTCGGACACCAACCTAACCCCCCTTTGTTAGTGGTTAGAGCACGTGACCGGAAATTAGTTGACCACGTGTTCGAATCCCAGTGGATTGAAAGGAGTATATCTTTTTTCTGCATAAATTTAAATTCAAAAATGTTTAATTTATAGCTCCATCTAGTCTGAGATGACGTTAAAATATTTTCTGTATCAGAGGATATAACTTTGATCGATATTGTAGATTTCCATTTTTACAGTATGTGTGAAATGATTTCTCTTATGATCGGTCCGTTACTATCTCCGATAATAATACTTTTTTTTATTATACTTGATTCTATAATTTTATCTAATAACTAATTAAAGTTCTCCTTTACTTGAATTTTATAGTTCAGTTGCCAATTCGTGCCACACCTTCGACAAATTGGTGTATAGCGCTCGAGCGATTGCAGAATGTACCTCAAGAAATGGTGCCTTTGACAAATTATCTTTTTATTCCCACTTTTATCTTCAATTTTAATTTTATGTATAAAAATACAAACAAAAATTAAAGTTGGATACATTTTTTCGCCCGCAAACAAGTTTCAAAGTTGTAGGAGTTTTCGCCATGGGTGAAAAAAATCAATAATACCTTGTACCGATTAAACTACCGGCTACCATTCACCTACAATGTTTGATTTATTTTATTATGCCCTAGTCCGTGACTCATTCTATAATACCGTGTGTACTAATTATTTAAACTTTATTTAATAAGGGAACGCCCATTAATTATGGGGGGGGGGGGCTCTAAAATTTCCAAAATAATCCTTACATTCTTAGTCGACGCTCCTTTGGAGGTCACCCGGTACCATGTCCCTTAATACATTTTCCCAAAGTATAATGCGTTTATTCCTTTATTAATTGTAAATTTAACAGTTTTTTAATATTTACATCTTATGACAATAAAACAAAATAATAGATCATCAAATTTAAAGTAAGTTTAGTACTTCTAACTGTAGTATACAAATTAGTTTATGAATGAACCCGTTACTGTCTATCGCTCGGTATCATTACAGTTTTTAAAGTTCTTTTAAATGAGACAGTTTGATTTTTCAACCTAATTTATTGACAAATGAACATCTAAGAGAGTACTTTTAAAAAAAATATTAATCTATCAAAGATTCGATATGAAAAAAGTAAATAAGGAGAGGTTATTTCATTAACAAAATATTGTTTATCATACTCTTTCTATCATTACAATTTTTTATTGATACATAGTAGGTGAGTAATAATAACCTGCTTATTATTTTTTTCGTAATTTATTTTGTATCATGGTCATGCAATTATTTTCATGGATGTGAGTGAAGTCAGTCACAAAAAGAGTTTTCATTATAATATTTCGAGACTGTTTGAATTTAAAATTCTTGTATTTATTTATATTTACTTTATTATATTGCCAACAATAGCTATAATATGACCTAGCATATATTTTAAGCATCTACGACTATTTATGCAAATGCTACTTACCTTTACATATATATCACAAGCATTAAAATACAAATTTTATTATTTATCACTTAAAAAATGAATTTAAAATCAAATCACACTTATTTATCTTGCTTATCACTATTTTTATCATAACTAGGATTATGACAAATAACATTGTTTTACTTGAATACGAAATACCTTTCCTGAAAGAAGTTTCTGAGCAAATTGTGTTTTTATTTTATTTTCCATTACCCTATAATCTAAAACATCTACAGTGTAAAAATCATACTTCTCACAATTGAAACGTTGGATGGAATAACAGAAGATCAGATGGGAGTTTGTTCGTTTTTTGGCTTAATTTTATGTCAAATGTTAGGCATTTGACTATTTGACTAATGAAACTTTTAATCAGTGGTCATATAACTGTTGCTGAAAATATTGTGACTTTGTGTAAGTGAATGCATATGCTATTCGACTAGACAGATAATAGTATTGATGATCAAAACTTTGGTCGTCATTTTGCTAACCTCTAATCATCAGTGATGCGTTGTTTTCTAAAAAAACCACGTGTAAAAGATATGTTTCAAGAAAAAGATTAGAAGCATCACGTGGTTTAAATGTGAGAATGTAAAAATTTGAAAAAACGATATGGCAATTGTTTTAATGATTTCCAGAACCATCATACTGCACAAATTAGAGTTGCCTGGGACTAATGGATCGCAATTGTAATATTAATTTGGATAATAACGGATTTTATACAGAGTTTAAAAAAAATTGGCCCGCTTTATTATTGCAATCTCGAATTTAAATTCGTTTATACAAGTTAAAATATCAATTTCTTTGGAAGTTCAGTTTACCAAAAGTTTAAATTGTTAAAAACAGAAAATTATACGTGTTTGCATCACTGACATATATCAAACTTAGATCAAATTTAGATCGAAGACGAGATCAAACAGATCCACCGTGTACCACTAACTGTAAGAAATAGTCGCTAATACTCGAGAATTAGCAACAACCAACGGTCAATGAACCACAGTCAACGAAAGGTGGCGGTGTTTCTTTTGTCCTGAAATCTGCATTTTCATTGTTTCTAGAATTATAAGGAATATGGCGACCGCTTACTCTTGACACCAGTTGACTGAATTTCAAACTAAATTGATATTTTAACTTGTAAAACCGAATTCATACTCGAGATTGCAATAATGAATCCAGCCAATTATGCATGAAACTATGTATAAAATCATTCTGAATTTTATAAATATGATAATTATTATGCATTTTTACAGGGTTCTAAAAATTTACTTGGCTACGCTGTAAGTCCTGTTTATAATAAAAAAGTTAAGACATGGGAAACTATATAGGAAACTATGGGATACAGGCTCAAATTCCAATATAATTTAACATATTGTTTCCCATATAGTTTTTCACATAGTTTTCCATATAGTTTCCTATGTAGTTTCCTTAAGACAGTTGAATGCACTATCTCCAGATACATTTGTAACGATGAACAAAGCATCCAAATTCAAATCGCGGAAATGCTTTATCTGGCCCGCTATCTATAGAGATGATTAATATTGTTTCAACTTGATTATTTACTTTGAGTATATTTTCAAAGAATTCTCTTTACAAAAGCTTCTTAAAATCGTTAGAATGACTGCCTGCTGTTGATAAAGAATGCTTGCCGCTTCTCTCTGAAATATTTACTCACCTTGAAGATAGTATGCAGGCTTTAGCCTTATAAGGCCCGGTACCTGAGTAATGCCTTGATGTGTACTATTGTGCAATTGCAATGCTGCTAGCAAATCTACAACAGTCCCAGCATCGCCACTGAACCTGGACCTTTTGTCCAAGAAGTCTATTACATCCTTCGTCACAGTTTCCCGAGAATTTTCTTCCTTATATTTTGCTGTTCCGGCCACTGTAACATAATTAGGTATCCATGAGCTATATAAAACGCAAGGTTCATGCTTATTTTTTATGATTTAAGTTTTTTCACGGTAATTTTAAACTCCAGTTTCTCAAAAATGACCCATTGGACTTTTTTTCTTTTCTTGATACTATAAATAGTGTGTTTTAGGAATATCTTAAAATTAGTGCCACTTTTAAAAATTTAATAAAATAATTGAAGAACACATCTCAAAAGCATCTTATAAACATTCAAACATGATTACTATCCCTTAAAACTTATTTTGTCAAGAAAAAAAGTTTTAAAAATACTTTAGCGAATTAAAAAAATTATGAATCAAGTGTATTAATTTTCCAAATTTGTTAATGTCTAAAAGACAGTTAAAATGGGTTTTAAATACATTGTTCGACATCATTGTTGCAAGTTGAGTAATTCGAGTTTTTTCTCTAGATTTTTGAAATTATTTTGTGTTGAACAAATCTTTGACAGATTACTAGTTTACGAGCTATGGCAGAGAAAAACGGAGCGCTTTTTTGTAATTTGCAAACAATATCGAATTTTCCCTGGAAATTTGAAGAATAGTTTATTGCTATCGTTTTTAAATTATTATGTCAGTATATAATGTATATAATATACAATGTATCATTACTATATTGTATTATACATGCATATACACGTACAGATGTATACACAAGAATGTATGAATTATCAATATGTATGTAATGTCTGCATTACCCGGTTCCACATCACCTTTGTGATAGAGGAAGTGAAGCGTTTTTTAAGGGGCATCCTCATTAGGTCTAATTCACAACCTTTTTTTTTATCAAATCAGCAAAGATGCCATTAAACTAATTATTCAATTATGTTCTCTTTTTAGTCTCTTTGAATACCTGGATGTGCCAGGTTTATTTTTTGTTTCAAGCCCATCTATATATATAT
>CAKNWU010136502.1:2808-18255 GCA_932072015.1 Andricus quercustozae | reverse complement strand
GTATAACTTTACGGTGAGATTCATGTATGCCCTTCCCATGAGGCTGGGTATTTGTTGTTTTTCAATTTAAAATCGAACTTCCAACCAACTTCACGAGGAAAGACGTACATGAATCTTACTGTACATTAAGTATAAGGCAGACCTTTTTTATACTCATTTTGCAGAATGTTTTCTACATTCAAGTTTCTTTTGAAATTTCGAAGCCGATTTTCCTTGACAATTCTTTCTGATAAGACAAAAATTATTGTAAAGGATTTAGAAACTCTGTAAGAAAAAAAAGATCAATATCATCATGACAAAAAAGTCGATGATTCTTCAAAAAAAAAAGGAAATAAAATTAATGAAACATTAAATTAGTAAAGTTCATACTTATTTTCCATTTTTTTGAAGTCTCTTTCAACTCAAAAGTGAAAATTTAAGTGTTTTTCTACAGAATGGTTTTTAAATTGTCTTAAATTCCAGAGGTAACAACAATTTTGTGATATTTAAGTACTATCAAATTTTTTAATTTTTCTCAGACACTCGTATCCAGCTAGTGTTAAAGAAAGAAGTTACTGGTCTAGTCATAATAGGTCTGATCTAAATTCCTTTTTCATTTTTTTAAGCCAATCTCAGTTTAGGTAATTGATAAGAATCTCGCCTCTCAATTTTATGTAAATCTGCATGTTTACGATTAAGATCGTAATATATGTATCTTCCAAAATAGACAGTAAGTTATTTCCCCCCTCAATTTATTTTATTTTTCGAGCTTAGCTTACTCACCAAGAAAAAATGTTGTTGATCTCACAAATATTTCTTTATTCAATTTAACGTTTGATTTCAAACTTATTTACAATATAGTTTGAAATCAATTTACAATGTTTAATTTGTTCCTAATAGATTCAACACATTTTTTTCTGGGTCTGAGCACAATTAAATAATACTTAGAATCGATCTCTTCGAAGCTACGATGTAAAATACAGAAACTTTCAAAAAGTCTATGCTGTAATGAATATTGCATTGTATAATACGTGTTAAATTTAAGAACATGAATGAACTACGGAAACCTTTGTTAGTAGGACTTAATTAAAATTAAAAAAATGCATTTGTGGAGAATTATTGAGGAACTTATTTGCCATCAATTCCATTTTCTTCTGTTGGTTTATTTTAAGATTTCTTTTTAAATAGGAAGTTGAGGGGAAGTTCAAACTTCCAAGGGGTGCTAATTTTCCGTTATCTAAATCTTCGAATTTTATGAAATAATAGCTACATTTTAATTTTTTTTCTACACAAGTAATTTTGAAAAGGATTATTCTCATTTTGTTGGTATGATTGAATGGATGAGTGGCTGTGTGTTCAGAACTGCAAATTAACACCCTAGTGTCCACGAAATTAATTTTTCTTGAAACGAAAAAAATCGACCATACATGTTATCAATCAATTGATAACATATATGCGTGCTTCGGAATTTTTCGGAAAAAATGCCAAGGTATGTCACTGTCACTTGAAAAAGGATTCCAATCGAGAGGAAAAAGATAAAAAGATTTTAGGCTACGAAACTAGGATGATGGGGGGATCGTTCCTGAAAAATTAGTCTTATGCATGAATTTTTCAAATTGAGGTTAATTTTTATTTGCAGCATATCACAAATTTTGTTTATAATTAACAATCCTTTGTAGCTTTATTATTAGAGTTGTACTTTTATTATGTTATATAGAAAGAAAGTTTGCGTTTGTTTTGTGTTTTACTTTTTAAAAAGTCTTTTTAGTCTAGAATTATTTTATTGCTGACGAAATAATTCCAAGATACAATTATGAGTTATGAGTTAGTTAATACTGTTTAACGTGATAAATTGAGACTAATATGGATGAAAGAGAAGTGAAAATTTTAGTTTTTGTTTTGTTGTTGTTGGAATTCCAACCCTCGACAGCGTGGTTGGATCATGAGCCAAGAATTTAAACATTTGAGCCACGCTGCCACCTGCTTTTATAATTTATTTGTAGGTTTTTAGAATATTTATCCAGCGAGCATGATGTTTTGTTTTGTGATATGTATTATTATTTTTAATGCGTTAAGAAATTGGCATTGCTTCTTAGTCGTAAGAAGCCAGGGTTGATGCCTATATCTAAATGTGGGTGTTCGCATGAAAAAGGCCTTTATGATAGGTATGGAGTCATGCATAATCGTACAGGGTCATCCGTCATATAACCGCATAAATTCTCGGCATTCCGTGAAAAACGCATCTAAAGTTGGCGAGTGCCATAAGCGCACGTGTTATACTTTTTCTTCAAACATGAAAAGATACAGACTTCCGGTTGCTTTCGGCACATTAGTATAGTTTCAATAGATTCAGTATAGGTCCTAATAACATCCTCCACTCAAACCCGAAAATAGTAATTTGGACCCTGACTTAGAAAATCGCGAATATCTGCTAAACTAGAACCGGCCGTAAGGGCCTTTTTCATGTTGACTACTCAGAGGAATTTGCAATTTCTTATTTCATTATTTCTAAAGTTGATCGATTTTATATTTAAAGTCTTAAAAATTAGGTTGCTGACAGCTTTGGATATTTTTGAAAATATTAATTCAGATTTTTTAAATTATACTAGTCTTCCTTTATTAAAATTGCGAAAATATCACATTCTTTTCCAAAGGATTCTTTTTTCTACAATCTCGAATTTTTCAAAAACCAAAATAACCCATCAACCCTGGCTGAAATACAAAATTGGAACAAGTGTGACTGAATGTATAATAATCGACGAGGGTAGAAAATAATAAAAAAGATTTTGTCAGAGTGGATCAGCGTCGATTTTGGACATTGCTATGTAGCTATTTTTTATTTATTTGATTTAGATTGTCGTACAGTGGTCATCGAACAACCATCCCACTCTTGCAAACTCTGCGGTAAATCATTTTGGAACCGAGACTCGATGTATAAGCATATGAATATGCATAAGGGAACGACCCAGTGTCCTGTTTGCCACAAAGTTTTGAGCCGCACAACCCACATGAAGCGACATTTAAAAAATCGACATGGCTGGTTGGGATTCGGATCAACAGCAGACGCGGCACGAAATTCAATAAATCCGCTCTCGCTTTCCACGAATCCACTCTCGATATCCTCAAATCCACTCGCGATTTCCACGCCGAGACAGACTCAACAAAACCAAAACACAAATGCCAGTGCAAATACTAATACCAATGCAAATGCTAATGCTAATGCCAATTCTAATCTTGAATCGAGTGCTACTTTTACCACGATTCGAATTCGAGAAAGCAGCGTCGAAAGAATCACTTCTAGTCCTATTCCTTAGTGTGAAAAAAGAAGAAAAGTCCCAAGAAACAATCCAAAGATGGATTATTTTATCCATGCCTATCTTAAATTTCACTACCTAGTCATTTCTACACAACTTGTATGAATATGTTTTCATATGTGTATATGCACACAACCAACACGAGCACCACGTTCTACCTCCAGGACACCTAGAAAAAATACCCCCGACCTTTTCCTCTTTCCTTTTCCAATGTTTCCATCCCTTGCTGTTCTTAGGGGTGTGAAAAAAATAGGAAGTTGATTCAAATTAGTTGAATTTTTAAACTTTGAGTCAAATCGAAGAGTTGAACTCACAGATGGTCTCAAGTTTCTTTAAAGAGCCTTTGAAAGTATTTGTGTACTCGGGAATAATTTGCTATTATCGAGTACTCAATAATAATAAAAAAGTACTAAAAACTTCCAGTCTTCGAAGATTTTCAAGTTTTCAATGTTTGTTTGATAACACTACACAATTCTTTCTGAATCCAAGATTCTTTTAGAATTATTTATTCAATTAATATGTTTCAATATTTGCAATAGCTTGAAGAGTTTTGAGCCTACAAACATTAATTATTGAAACTATCCTATTTTTAAATAATTTTATAAAATAAATTATTTGATAATGAGTTAAGAACTCGCATTTAAGCATTTTAAAGGCATTTGATTTCGATGACTGTTTGACTCGAAGCTAAAACTTCAATTCAAAGCTTCAAATTTTGTTCACACTCCCAACTGTAAGACTTTCCTTGTGAAATTTATATTTTCCCTGTTCAATAGTGGTTTGTTTTTACCATAAACTAGGAAAAATTAAAATTTAAACTACTTCATTTTTAAACATTTTTCAGATAAAAATTAAAAGAAATTTTTTATGTGTTTCTGTTTATTCGAAACTATAACCATATTTAATATCTCGTCTATAAATTTTGTAGCCTTTATGATGGTTTTAGAACATAATTGGAATTTTAAAGAAAATTCAAGATATTGGTCCTATCTTCAAAAGTTAGGGAAATTATTTATCAACTTTGCTTACAAAGTAAAAAAAAATATTTACTCCAATTATTTGGAGGAAAGCAATATTATATTCTAGATCTTATTTTTTTGTCGGTCTACTGGTCATGCATTATTAGTGTTTTTATCAAATATTAACACTGTCAATATTAGTTTTACTTTTTTTAAATTCAGTTTTAGTTTAAATATCCGATTCTTTTGCAAAGAATAGTTAGTCGGCAGTAATTATTTTACAGTAAAAATAGCAAAGAATTTATTTATATTAATAGGGATTTCAAAAGGACTATTTTTAAGTTCTCAAGCTTAATTTTTAAAATGCATATCTGGCATTTACCAGAAGACAGATTTATTTATCACATCATAAATATTGTGTAGAACCAAAGAATTCGTAAAAAAATTACGAATATAACCAAATATATAATTATTACTTAGAGATTATATTTATACAAAAAGTGCATTATTTTTAAGTAAGAATCAGTCAAAATCTCCAGGCTACAAAATTTTCTTCCAAAAACAAAAGTCGTCTCCCAGTAAACCCGAAAATTTCTTAAATTTCCAAAATTAACTTTTTCACTGTTGAACAGGGTAGTTTTTCCAAGGGTTCATTTCCTACCAAAGATTCTAGAGAAATGTAAATTACTTTATCTAGTCAAATGATTTCAGTACTTAATAGTCGTCTAAGGAGGAATGTGCATTTTTTGTAACACGAGTCATGTAAGAAAGTTTAATCTTAAATGATGCATGGTAGATAAGCCGATTAAGATATCAATTGGTTTAGACTAAATAAATCTAGTCTTAAAGATTGCCAAAGTCAAATGCTAGATAAAAATGGAAAAAAATATATAGACTCCATCAAATCCTAACTTTGGATAGAAATTCTGCCATAAGATTCTATCATTTTTCCTTACTTATGTAACCAAATTTTTTTGCCAATGACTAAAAATCTACGAGAAATAATTTAAATATCGGCAAAGGATAAAGTTTTTCAAAAGTAAAGAGCAGGAGTAAAAACTTTATCGCAATTTAATACAATATATATATATAGTTTTTAAGAAAAGACCTCGATGAATATATGAAAAATTATTAGACTATTTGAAACTTGTTACACAATTGATTTCCTCAGAAATTATAAGTTAATATTATCCCACCAATATTTTTTAGAATAGATCATTTCTGTGTTTGTTTTAAGATTTAAGCCCTTTAGTGCAAATTGACCAAACGACCGATATTTATATTATATTTATAATTATAATTATTATAATATTAAACATACTCAGTATAGTTAATTAAGTCCAGAGACTTGCCGATCACAAGGCTTTTTTTGTTTGATCATCCACCGAGGATTTTGAAAATGATTTTTTTCCTTGTTTTTTGTTTTCAGTTTATTAATTAGTGCTCAATGTTTAATTTTAGTCTTCGAAAGTGGCATTCGTTCTTTATTTATTAGTGCTTGTGTATTTATTCTATAAAAAAATAATTAATTATTTAAAGGCCACATGTAGGTAATGTAATATATCTGTAAAGAACATTGCCACAGAATTTAGTGCAATTGTAATATTGGAAACATTGTTGAAAAAGTTCAGCGATTAGTAGTCTGTCGTGAACGTTGAAGTTGTATCGAACTTACCAAAGTGTTTGTGAATTATTATTTAAGTGTGTTTACTAATTTCTAAGACAAGACAATGACTGCTTTATAAATCTAAAAAAAAACTTCCTTTCTGAAACTTTCTATTCAGACCAATTTCCGTTCGAAAATTTTTCATATTGGAAAATTGTTATAGATTCTTTAAGTCTTCATTTCCAAAGATATTGCCATATAATTGTCATTGTCGTATTATATTAGTTTCAGACTAAACTTGCCATAATTTTGTGTAATTAACAATTGTAGGATAGTATACATTTGCTTTCTTTGCATCTACAATTTGAGATAAATATAATTTTGTCAAAATATTGTAGATATTTGAAATTCTGACTTTTTCTTTTATTAATCGATAAATAAAGACTTCGTTTCGAGGTTCAGCGAATATTTGTACACCTGCTATAATAGGTGAATGTAAAAAATATTTCTATATAAATTCTCGATTAAAAAGCGACGTTAGTTCGTCAATAGGAACGAATGTGCACATTCCTCAAACGCCACAATACAATTGCTAAGTACAAGATTGCCAACTATTATTTTATTTTATAAAAAGGACTACCTTAGCGGATTATTTATTGGAGAGAAATGGAAACGTCTATTATATTATAATAATATATTATCACCTAAATTTACGTTCGGCTTATACGCAGGCAAATTATGTAAGTGAAGATATGTGTGAATAAAGTATCAAAATGTGAATTTAGCACAGATCCTTTCCCCATTTTCAGACATTTTTTTATCCTACGTTTAGTCACAACATTTTTGGTTGTATTTTTTTTTCAAAATTCTTTTAGTGCTTTTATAATTAAATTTAGTGAATATTAAAGATATTTTAGATACCTTTAGCTTTTGGACTCTAAAAATCAGACTAGAAAATAATTTTAGAGAAAGCTCTTTTCATTTTTGTGCTTTTTCTATTTTGCAAAAAATCCCAGTTTATGAGTCAGCTTTTAGGTTGCGAATTAAATTAATGATTTCATTTAATGAAAATGAAATTTAAAAAAACCTGTACATGATTTTTTTTAAAGAGACATCTTTTAAATCTGAATGCATCAAGTATAGATATAGTTTATGGATTCACTGCCAAAAAATGGCCTTGAGATTTTTGGGGAATTTATGAGAATTTTGATTTTTGTATCTACTCGTTTAAATGTTTAAAATGTGTCTGCCTTCAAACGGTTCAGATTTTAAAAGGCTTTCTAATTTAGGAGAACTGTTAGTGTTGTAAAATAATACACTTTGAAACATCATTCTTATTATAAATGCTAGAAAAATTAGTTGGCTAAATTTCAAGCATTTTTTAAAGTCGAAAACTCATGATTAGAACTTAATATATAATAAATAAAAGCACTTGAAATATTAAAATCTCTAGCTGGGAATGACACAAATGTAAAGTTTTGAAGCTCTTGGGGGTAACAAGTTTCAAAATTTGAAAACCGATGTTAATTGGTTTTAAATTTTGAATGCTCGAATGCCATAGAATCAAAAACTAACATTTTTGCTACAAGTTAGATACGTGAAAGTTTGGGGGGAAATAATTTTGAACGTTCAAACGTTTTCTTTTTAAACCTAAATCATAAAATTTATATTTTGAGAACAATTTCCTACTTTTAACGATTATTACCTACATTTATTGTTATTAACAATTTTTTGAAGGACCCTCAAAAATTACGACTTTTGATAAGCATCGCCTGAAGGATCAGAAAATATAACCAGACCGAACTTTGACCGAAAGGCCTTTTCCATACATTTTTTGCGGGGTCCTTTGAAAATTTGTTAAAAAATGTTTAATTTCTCGTAACTCCTTTAATTTTCTCTCAAAATCATTTTTACCTAATCCTCTTTAAATTTAACGCTATTTAAATCTGATTTCGACAAAATTCCCCATGGTAATAATTTTATCGAGACTAGATTATTTTAAAATCCTAACAAATTAAAAAAATGTCTCATAAGTTCTCTAGATTCTTAGATGATTAGAAAATCAGATTTGTCTGTAGAATTTAGGACTCTACCTAAGCCTGTTTATCAATGAATATTATTAATTAATATCGGCGTGCAAAAAACTAGAAACTCGAGAAAATTGAGTCCTATTTTTTGTATCTTGAGTTAATTTCACTTCAAATTTCTTCAAAAGCAAACAAATTTCAATTACTGAATGTCTTCACTGAAACTCAACCATTCGAACCCGGAAGTTGGTTTCGATGCAAAGAAAACTTACTCAAATTGACATGAAGTTTTGGGTCTAAAATTCTTTCTGTAATTATTAATTTGCTAAAATCATGTTAAATAAATAAATTTCGAGTACTTGAAGATCTTCTGGTATTTACATGCCAACATAAGAGTTTCTTCAAGGACCTCAACTTCACTCGAATAAATTTCCAATACAACTTTAATAGGTATGGCTTCGTTCAAATTGAATTTGACTGAACTCAAAGCTAATAGAACTTGACTTGAAGTTTCGATTTTTTGCACACCCCCCTTGATTAGAATCAATATTATGAGGAATCGGGGTCACGAAACTGTTGATGTGTTGCAGGGGGGGTGGGACGGAAACGGAAGCATGTTGGCGATACAACTGGTCAAGTGGTGATGCAGGGTCCAGGGCGTTTTTCGTGCAGTCTCTGCGGAAGTGTTTACAAGCACCTTGCTTCGCTGACCCAGCACCTTGAAGTGCATCGGAACCAGACAACCTGCATCCTCTGCCACACCACTCTCAGTCGTAGAACCGACCTGCGTCGACATATGCGATTGAAACATAACATGCAATGGCAAAAAACCATTCAGAAGCGACAAAAATCCTAATCAGCAATTCATTTCGAAAACCCGTAAGGACTCAATTTTCAAATCCTCCTTATTATTTCATTCAAAATACCAATTTACAAAATATATTCATTAATGCTGTTAAATTGTTACAATAATATTATTTTATCCAGTCTGTGAAAAAATCCTCTCTAGCTCCGCTAGGATTCGAACCCTGGTTTTCAGATTGCCAGTCTGGTACGCTAACCCACTAAGCTACTGAAAAATCTCAAGACCTGTGTTCGAATCCCAGCGGAGCAAGAGAGGATTTTTTCACAGAATAAATACGAAATATTATATTTGACAGTATTATTACACTGAAAATTTAAAAACATGGAAAAATTTCAAGTTTTTCGATCCATAAGTTGAAATTCTTGAAATACTTTGAATATTAAATTTTCCCAAGTTTGCAATATTTTCAGATTAAGGAATTAGAATGAGACCAAATGATAAACGAGCCTAAAATATATTGTTTTGAATTTAAAGTCTTTGAAATACAAAAACTTCATTAAAGTTGCTAAAGAAAGTCTGCAATACTTCAAAAACTTGATAGATTAAAATATATTTCTAAAAATGTTCATAAATTCAAAATTGGGCTTTCTATAATATTTGAATGATTCACTCTCACACTCGACAGTTTCTTCAATCCCAACCTTCAAAATTTGACGAAAAATGTCCTTTTCCAGCCTCGCAATTCACACTCCTGGAAACAAAAAATGTGTTAAGTAATTGTTACATAAATAGAATAGATGAAGAATTACGTTGCAAATTATAATGTACCTTGATTTTGAAATCCAAATTCCGGTGTGAATTGAGTGGCGGGTTAGAGAATTTTTTGAACGTTTCTCCAATTCTTCATTAGATTGATAATTATTGATAAAATTAGAGCTTGAAGCACCAATTCTAGAAAATAAGAATAGGCTTAACGAAATTCTAAGATGAGAGAAGAAATTAAGACGTAGCAACTGAAAAGATATCAGAGTTTTAATTTATATTTATTTTTTGACTAATTATACTAAATTATTTATTTTAGAAGATTCGTAGATTTTCCAGAGAAGAATGACAAAAATTACAAATTAGAATTAAACAAAAAACAAATGACAAAATAGGTTTCTCCCGCTTAGTCCTAAGATTTAAATATTAAGTTCGCCACTTATTCGCACTCGTGTGTTTATAATCGATACTATAAGGCTTGAAAAATGTTTTGCGACAAAATCAGCTTCTCGATTTTAAACTCTAACGTTAGAAGAAGCTAGTTAATAGAATTCATGATGTACTCTCTATCTATAAGCTTTAAAAAAGGAAAGAAATTAATGTGTAATCGTTTTTAGAATTTAGGTCAGAATATGGGCGATAGCAAACAAAAGGCGTAATTATTTAATTAAAATGAATTTCCCAAAGATTAGCTATTTATCTAAAGTTCACATATTTCTTTTCTTAAGAACCTGTATATGTATTATAAGAGAAAATAAAACAGGTGTGCTTAGGGGACAAAATATGGGTGGCCTTATGAAAAGGTCCCTTATGGCCGATTATAGTTAAGGAGATATACGCATTTTTCTAGGTCAGGGTCAAAATATTTTTTCCCGGGATTGAGTGAGGGATATTTCAGGTTAGAAGGAAAAAAAACACGTACGCTTGTGGCACTCACCAACTTTAGATGCATTCTTCTCGAAAAGCGATTTTTCAAAGTTCCGTCAAAAATGCGTAACTCTATACCGACCATAAGGGCCCTTTTCATGTGGACGCCCACAAATTATTATTTAATCCAAACTTATTTTTCAATCAGGTTTATCAATTGTATACGTATGATTATCGTTTTTTCAATGCAGAGAATAATTGAGAATCGGTTTACAGTTCAGTTCCCAGCAAAAATAAATAAAATTGGAATAAACACAGAACTCCTGAGTTATGAAAAAATGTAAAATTTAATTATAGATTCTTCAAAACGCCCGAGTATTTCATCGTGGTGCAACTTGTGCAAAGTTTCTTTTGCCACTCAGGCAGCTCTTGTTCGTCATTGTGCTTCGAAACACGAAACATCACAGAATACTCCAGCATACTGCCAGATTTGCAACCGATTTTTTAAAACCAAATGGAGTTTAGCAACCCATAATAGTAAGTATCATAGATTTTAAGAATGAAAATGATTCTAACTCGTTTGTATTTATATTTTGATATATTTAAAACAATAAAAAATGAAGCCTATAAATAATGGCCTCAGGTTTATAAGGAACCGGTATTTTAATTTGCAATTCTTTATTTTAATTAAATTAAATATTAATTAGAGCAATAATGATAAAATTTCTTTTTGTATTCTACAAGAGAATTTACAAAATACTGAATTATTTTAATACTCGCATTTAAAATGACATGCTGTATATAAAATGGTCTAATTTGATAACTTCTTACATTTTTTCCATTTTTATAGTTTTAGTCTTTTAATATCTTCACTTCTAAGATCTATTCTAAGACCTGCAATTTTTCGAACTTCTTGGGGCGTCAGTCTCCAGGCAATTGCATCAGCTCCACAATAATCAGCAAGTTCTTCTACTTTTTCAACACTGAGGATCGTGGCTATTTGCATCAGTCTTGCAAATTTATCTCGAACGGACCAGGAAGTCGCAGATGCTAAGTAACTTGCGAGTGATCTTATTTCTTTGTCTAAAATAAGACCCCCAGCCTGAAATTTAAACAATTTTATAAGAATTTAAATAAGAATCCGATATTATTTGAAGATTTCAAAAATTTGAAAATATTTCAGAAGAATTAAAATATTTCACAAGCACTTCAAAGATGTCAGAAAGATTTAAAAAATTTCAAAGATTTCATCAATATTTCGAAGATTTTACAAAGATTTCAGGCTTCAAAAGATATCTCAAAGATTTCAGAAAGATTTTAAAGGTTTAAGAAAGATACAAACATTTCCCAAAGCCTTCAAAGATTTAAAGAACGATTTTAATGATTTCACAAAGATTTACGAAAGATTACAAAAATCTCACAAAGATTTTAAAGATTACCTAGATTTTGCAAAGACTTCACAAAAACGTTAAAGACTTTAGAAAGATTTCGAAAATTTCAGATTTCACAACAATTTCAAAGATTTCAAAATATTTTAAAGATTTCGAGAAAAATTAAAAGATTTCAGAAGGATTTCGAATATTCCCCCTTAAAGGGATAGTACTATTACTTTCGGAAAATCCAAAATGGATGATAATCCAAATTAAACGTTTAAAAATTTATTTAAAACCACTTACTCTATTAAAAGTGCATTTAAGCACAACTTTCTCCAATCGAGCCGTGACTTCAGCAGTGAGAATTCCAATCAAAGCATCATAATTTGAAGCAGTTAGATTATCCTTGAAAGCTTGAAGAAGGCCTTCCAAATTTAAAATTAGAGTCTGTACAAAAGGCTCGTCTGTTTCGTACCTCAATAACTCGTCCTAAATATTAAAATAAGTTCAATTTAAATTTTTTAGATTTACGACCGTCCTCTTTTATTCAGTAGCATTTTCTCTAAACTACCTCATTCACGTGGTGATTTATCGACAGGAAAGCATCAACCCAAGGCGTGACTCTTGGTTTTACAGCACTCGCTCTCAACTGTTCCAGTCCGTAATCAATTACAGCTCTTAAACTATGAGTGACCCCCTTCAATCCAGCCAAACAACTATCCACTTTTCCCCTTTCTTTATCCTGCATATTAGAAAAAGCCTGGTTTATTTCCATATTGAGGCTTTTGCTCAAAGTCTCCACATACTCGATGCTGACATCCGTGTTATTCAGATAAGCCTGCAAAATAAAAAGCGTAATTTCTAAAAATGAAATGTTGAAATGACCCTAAATGCCCGATTAAACACCCTAAAATGTCCGTCTAACTGCCCGTTCAACTGCACTTCTGCTTGCTCAATCTTTCTAACTGCCTGTCCAACCTCCCTAACTGATATACGTTTCTTTAAATAGGCATAAGATTTATTTTTATTCAACTTTATTGAATTTGAATAGAATTTTATTCAATGAATTTGTTTTCAAGATGCACCACTGATACATTTAAGCTTTCTTAGCAATTTTTATAATTTAAAGATTTATTGTTTTAATTATTGACAATTTATGAGATTTTAAGTAACATTAAATGAGAAAGCTCATTCTAAACCAATCAAGCACCTCACCTATATCTAAATCATCCAAATAAAAATATTAATAAATTTGTTTAACAATATTATTTAATTATACTAATGTGTATTCGTTCAGCTTTCTATTCACTATTGAATAGACATGTTTATTGAATAATTGATTCATTTATTATTAATTCATAATAATTCAACCTTATTAATGATTTATTGAATAATTATTTATTTATTAAAATTTTGATAAATGGCATCAATGGTTCATCTATAATAGCTACATGTTCTAAATTTTGTACATGAATGGAAATACTTCAGTCATCTATAATATTTTAAATAGTTTAAAAAAATAGTATTTTCCAAAATTATGTCTTTAATCTTAATAGGTCTTATAATTTTCGTGAATTTAGTACCAATAACTTTAATTTTTTGTTCTCTTTGAAATCAAGTTTTTGCTCTTTCATTTATTATAATCATTAATTTAAATTCTTTGTTGGTTACATGTACTTCCAACAACATTTTTTTTAAGGTTTCGTAACCCCGGACAGAAACCCTCATAGTTTCGGTCAGGTATCCGTCCATCCGTCGTACTACCCAATATAGACATAGGGCCCAAAATCGATATATGACCTGCAATTGGCGTGGGGCTCAAAATTTATATGGCGCCCAAATGAGGTATATGGTCCAAAAAAGACATAGTGTCCAATATGGGCATAAGGCTTAAAAATGACATAGGGCTTAAAATTGACCAAGGACCCAATACGGACATAGGGCCCAAAATTGACATAGGACCAAAAATATAAGCACCTAAAGCTACGAAATCGTTCCTTGTAGGCGCTCGGCGCCTACTTTGGCTAATTTTTATTCAGTATTATAAATTTGTCACGTTAGTAGCCTTGAACATGAATACTGTTGGTGTATGCATATGGTACATGTGGTGTGATACGTTCCTTCTTTTGCCTAAAATCGCATCTCGATCAGTTAAGAACTGCCTTCCAAATGTCTTGAATAAAATTAATTGATTAAAGCTTAATAACGTGTTATTTATAATAACCATTTATCCAATAGGTTATGGGCCCAGTTAACAATTTATATTAGTTGTGTATAGAGCAAGAAAACTAAAAGTGACAAAACTGAAAGAAAACTTTGTTTTTGAGTGAAGAGCTTAGTGCAAGTCACAATTGAGAACCTGAAAGCGAAAAGAAACATTAAAGCTTTTGATGGTGAAAGATATGGTGCGTGGAAATTAAGAATTAAAGCGTATTTAACTGAACTTGACGTAATTAAAGTAATTGATGATGCAATCCCGAGCACACCAACCGATCAGTGTAAGAAAGCAGAAAGAACCGCTAAGAGTGTAATTGTAGAATATTTATCGGATTCTTTTCTTGGTTTTGCAAAAACAGACAGTACTGTGAAAGAAATTCTACGCAATTTGGTTTTTATTTGTTGGTTTATTTCAAAGAATATGTGAATCAATCATTATATTCTGAGAGCGGTATGAGTGGCTGAATGACGGCTCTTGTTTATGTGAACTGAAGCAGAACCGAGAGCAAGACTAAACAGGCCTAATGTCGGTGTCGCCAAGAGAGCTGGTGTGAATGTGTTCTCTAGTTCAGATCAGAATTCGATAAAAGATAGACGTGCCTTCCAAAGTGCTCTTTGAATAAAGAACTAGTTTGATTTTAAAGTTATATTACGTAAGTTTATTTCATAGCCTAATTTCCTATACTATTTATGAAAGAAAAAGTCTTGTTACTCAATTGGTCCTGCGAAAAAGATTGCTTGGATTAAAGTTACAAGGCGATACACCTTTAATTAAACACTTTACAATTTTTTTATTATTTGATCACTGATTTATTATCAGCAGGAGCAAAGCTAGAAGAGTGATAAAGAGTCACATTTGTTGTTGACTCTTCCTGCAGCATTTGATGGAGTCATAACAGCAATTAAAACATTATCTGAAGATAATCTAACGTTAGCTTTCTTTAAACCGAGACTTTTGGACCACGAAATTAAACTGAGACACGAAGCAGTGATACTAGTTCAAACGTGCTTCACGCAGCCAAAATTGATGATACTAACAAAAGGAACAATTCTGTATGCAAGAAATCATGGAAGAATAATCATTGACAAGGACAAGGAAAGGGCATATCAAGAAAAAGTGTTTCCATTACAAAAGGCAAATACAGTAGCAAAATGAGAGAAATAGTTTTTTTTTTTTTTTTCAAATGAATGAACAATCAACATCAAACGACAAAATCAACTCTGGAGTTGCATTCATGGCTGGAGATTTTGATATTGATGAAACAGGAAACAAAATTACATTTCTTCATGATTCAGGAGCGTCGGACCATCGTATAAACAGGGAAGACCTGACTGGGCATTTTATCGAATTACAGCCTCCAATGAAAATTCCAATAGCAAAGAATTGATCTTTTATAACAGCAATAAAAAAAGGGTAAAAAACTCAATGTCATCAGCAACATAAGTATCAACTGAGTCTTGGAGGATGTCTACTACTATTCGGAAGTCCCGTATAATTTACTTTCTGTCAAGAAGATGCAGCAATCAGGATTGAACAC
>CAKNWU010136481.1:1573-12513 GCA_932072015.1 Andricus quercustozae | reverse complement strand
TTGAACATATAGGTTTGATTCAAAACAGCAGTATGCTCTAAGTAGCCAAAAAAATATATAATTCTAGTATTTATGGAGTAAAATCCCTCTAAGGTAAAATCAGGCAATTCAATTTTGAGGGTAAGGCCTGGTTGCAACGCTCTTAAGACTTAAATAAAAAAGGGGAAATACTCTTTAAAAAAAACTATATAGCAAATTTTTAATTATTCTAATCTATATAGTTAAGTCAGGCCACCTTGTTGGATATAGATACGACAACAATGACTCATTCCAAGAATCTGGCACGTAGTAAACAATCCACGTTTTCATAATAGGCAGAATGTTCATAAGCAGTTTCTCCATATTTTTTTTCTTCTCGTCAATCAGATTCACAAAAAAGCAGCGGCATAATAAACAATTACAGGCATTGTGATTGTCATGCAGTTTGAAAAAAATTGGTACCTGCGAGGTGGGTCATCATCTGATGTGGCATGATCGCAGAATGGTAGTTGTCCAATTTCGGCACTGTTGACGAAAACATAACAGCCCAAAGAAGCAATGAATAGACAAATCAATGCCCCTTTCCATTGAATTATATTAGACATCCTTTTGCCACGCCAATAAGCCAAATTGTTTGTAAACAATCACTATCATTTTGATATTCGCACTTCCATGAAATTGTAGACCCCGAGCTGAGCGCTACATAAGCGATAGGCTCCGAAACATAGTGCATCTGAGTGATGAGTTGGATTTGAACTTCAACTCAATAAGGAAAATTATCGAACTACACAGGCAAAATAAATTGAAAAATGTTAAATGACCGGTTGCTCAACATCATCGCGAGATTTTACAATATTTATCATATTTATCAATATTTACACTGTGTATATGTATGCGCATGATCTATATTTATATAAATTCTAACCCTGATGCTATCTAGACGATCTAGAGATTACTAGAGATCCTGACATTTTACTGTTTTCTATCCTTTCTTTTTATAGAACTACCAATGGCTGCGAGGCAGAGAGATGACAACGTGAACAGTGTAGACTGTAGATGATATAAGATGAGATGAGTCTGTGTCGTGGTCGTGGCCCAATGAGGAACTGGGTATTTCCCGCGCTTTTTTGATTTGTCTAATCATAAAATCGTTTTCTTTTGATGGTCACAAAATTGTTAAACCAACTAAAAGTTAAATGTACAACACATGACCCTCACATAGGGGTGGCTGGCCTGGCTGCAGTCAGGGGGCCATGGTACAACATTTTTCATTTAAAGTTTTTTAACCGTGCAGCAGCAAGTAATTTTGAAATGCATTTTCAATGTATTTAACATACAATCTAATACCCAATTGTACAATTTCAAAGTAAAGGTTTTATAAAGTTAAACACTTTCAAATTTAGTGAGTGGAAACAGTTTTAAAAACTTTTAAAATTAATAATTAAACCACTTATAATTAGTAGCCTAAACAAAATGCGAACAATTTCTAATTTCTAGCACAGACAATTTTAAAATAACAAAAACCTGAAATTTGAAATTGAAAAACGGTAAAATTTCAAAATTAAATGTGTAAAATTGAGTAACTTGATTTTGAAAGCAATCGAAATTAAACAATTTTAAAATGTTGATCCGTGTGAATTAAACAAATAAACTACCAGAAAAACCATAATGTTAGCAATTTTCAAAGTTAATTGATTTGAATAATATTCAAAAAAGCGCGCTTTAGTGCATGCGCATTATAAAATAGAGACTCATCATTTATTTTTTCGCAAAATGACTTCTGGTATTTGTGGAGATACGAAACTTTGTCCAAAGTTAATTTATTTAAATTATCTCCATCTTCAAATGCCGCCAAGTGACACTCTTGAAGAGATCATCCTTTTTTTTTGACACAAGGTCAAAATTCAAACGCGACATACAAATACAATTAACGACAGTGGCGTACTCTGACTTTTAACGTTCCGCCTTTTGACTTTGATGTTCTATGGTTCTGATCACGTCTGATTTTTTATTGCAAAGTGCCATTTGCTAAGTGAAGTGACGTGAAGAAAAAAGTTTCCTGTTTTGGACGGTATGCAATAAATAATTGTTAGATTGTTATTTAGTTCTTAGAAAATCGACCTTTGATGCAAAGCACGTGAAATATTTTGAAAAAGTTCAAGTGTCGAGATGAATTTAGCATGCCAATAAATAAGCTCGTGTCTTTCCTCCAGCCATGCCTGAGGACAATAATAGATTTGGCTGGAACCTACAGTCTGATTAAATAAATAGGATTGTCTCAGTCGCAAACACTCGAACCATTGGTGCTTAATAAGTGTTTCTTTAATCATTTGTAAGTGGACTCTAATATCACTATACCAGAAATTTTTTCTCTTGAGACTTGAGCTACATAACCTTGCTAAATCCAGGTCCTATGCAGTTAAATTTCTCCATAATTTAAAATAATAAATTAATATATCATAATTTTTCTGACAGAGAATTTTACAATATCAAATTCGATTCTAAAAATTGGTAACTAGTCTTTATTTCTTAGTAATCCTCTCAGAAATAGTAAAGGGAACTTGTGACATTTGCGAAAAGTCTTCCTTTGGAAGACATTTCGAAGATAAAATCTATTGTGATTCGAAAATATTTCGACCGTGTGTTTATTATTAGATTAGATTCGCGCGTAGTTGCATTATGTCCTCTTGAAAATTTGGCAGGAACGATTTGTCAAAAGGTTTCTGGATAATTTCTTTAAGGTTGATTTTGAAATTCAGTTTTATTTTTGATTATCTTGAAATGCTTAAAATTATTTCATAAAAATGCTTGAAAGCTTTTTTTCTTTACATTATATTTTTCACATTTTAAACCTTATTTTTGAAATAAATTGGAAAGAAAATTGTACATTTCAGGAGCATGAGTTTGACAATTCAGTGCTGTCATCTATTTTAGAGGTATATTAAAAGTCCGGGATCTTCGTTGCTGTGGCAATAATCAGACTGCGATGTAGAAATTGCTTTTTTATTTTTTGAAAACGGAAGATTGCTCTCAACTTGAATTTCTAAAAGACATATATTTAGTTGACAAGATGCATAGGGTTTAGACTTTTCAAACGCTGCTGGGTTTAAATTCAAATTTACTTTTATTAGCTTTAATTTCTCAATTAAAAGCCCCTAAAGTCCTTACTCTTAAAGTTTTCCAATTTTTTTCTTCCAAGTTCTATAATTTTGATACATAATTGATAACTTAATGACCAGGCTGTATGAAGACACGAGTCAAATTAGGCATTTTTACGCCACGTATTTTATCTAGATGCAAATAATAAAATTATACTTCCTGCAGTGTGCAGAAAACAGAATATTTCGTTTTCAATTATGTCTGCCAACCTGATTCACAGTGAACAGTTATTAACGAAATATTTACATTGTCAGGAATTATGGAAGGTCAACAATTTTGCTTACGGTGGCACAATTTTCAAAACACATTACTGAGTTCTTTACCAAAGTTACTGGATGGAGGTCACCTCACAGATGTTACGCTGAGTGCTGGTGGTAGGCACATTCACGCCCACAGGATAATTCTTTCAGCTTGTAGTTACTACTTCAAAGAATTATTTAAAGTAATTAAATTAATTAAAAATAAATCTAGATCTATTTATACGAAATCCTCGGATAAAACTTAAGTAAAAATAATATTAAAAATTTGTTGAGCAAAATAAGTATTTGAAATACTCTGAAATTGATTTAAAACTCCTCTACGATTGATATAGTTTTAAAAATGTATGGTATTCAAATTTTCAATGAAAATATTCGAAAAGGTTTGAGTTTTGTCTTTAAAAGAAATAATAAAGTTCCAAACAGGCACTTTGTTAATAATTTGCACCAATTTCAGGACTTGAATAACTCCCAGCACCCTGTTATCGTTTTACCAGGAATGGAGTATTCAAATTTGTGTGCACTAGTCACATTTATGTACAATGGAGAAGTAAATATTTATCAGGAACAATTACCTGCATTATTAGCAATGGCAGACACTCTGCATATTCGAGGACTGGCAGATATTGCTGGGGTAAGCCCCTTTTATTATTGCTTGAAGTTTTGGCGTTTCAGTCTCTTAACGTTGTTCTATGAGTTTGGAAATTACTAACCAAGGCATTATTAGAAGAAATAAGTCTTTAAACAAGCATTGCAAACTACAACTTACAATTAGAAAGGAAATATCATTTCGTAGAGAAATATGACCATAAATCTTTAAAATTAATAAGTATCTTTAATTATCTCTAACATAGATAATTAATTTTAATTATTAACATTCCATTTTATTATACAATTTTTCCTAAAAAAGAAACGCATTTCAACTCCGCTGGGAGTCCACTTTACGTAAAATGGAACAAAATAGCTTTTTTTATTGAACGAAAATTAGTCGTACTTGCACACGTTTAGCTGACAAGGAGAAAAAAAATCGCTGAATGCTAATTTTCAGTCTCACTGCTTAGTTTAAAATACTTGCAGTGAAAAAAAAGTTGACTTTATAATCTAGCATTTTTCTCCTTCATCGAATCCTCATTGAGGTTTAAAAAAAGGACATTGATAATTCAGGGTGTCGATTCCGCGGATTTAATATTTTCATACTATTTTAAACAAGCCTTCAAAAATTGCGAAGCTTCATAATAATTAAAGAATTTCATTTCGAAACCTTTAATGTAGCAAATTATCAGGAAATAATAAGTCGAAACTGAAAGTTTTTCGGAATGGAAAATTTTTTCCTGGTTTTTGATTATGATACCCGAGGTTTCCTAGTTCAATCGACACCTTGAAATGAAACACACATAAAAAAGACATAGGCGTAAAAAATGAATAGAATGCTTTAGAATTAAAATGATGCATGAGTGATGATTAAATTTATAATTAGAGGCCCTGATTTGCCTAACATCTCAATTTTGTAGAGAATGTAGTAGTACCACCACCTAATCAGTAGAATTAATGGATCCTATCTTCTTACATAGTCAACCCAGTATCTTTCCTCAAGCCCTAAAATTAAAAAACTAAAGTGATGTTGGAAAACTGATACAACACTTTTGCTTGCTCCTTTTCTAATCTTGATATTACCCTATGATCGTGTTGTTTTGTTCAGGTCACTTAAACACATTCACTGTCGTTCCTCAAGAAGTACTTCACAGAGGATTTAGCCAGTACATATTATGTTCGTATGTGCATCGAAGGAACGATAATGAATAAAAACGATATCCACGAGATCAAGAATCGTTGTGTGTGTTGCAACTAAATGCAAGTGGATGCATCCCATGGAACCTTACCCCATAGAATGAATTTACAGGTATATTTAAAATAGATTCTTCACGTTTTTTATTTTACATTTTCAATAGATACCTAGTTCTCTAGGTCAAGTCTAGCCACTTTTTTAATTAAAAAAGGTTTATGTTTACGTTTTCGATTTTGCTATTCTGGGTCGTTTATCCAATTTTCTAAATTAAACTGAACCATGCTACGATTTTGGTGAAATAGTGTGAAATGTATCTGTGGACATGGTTTCTTTACATTCTTACATGTTACCATCTCATTAATTTCATTCGCTCGCTTGATATTAACGATAGATTTTCTTTCCAATTAACTAAAATCCCTCGAGCTGGTTTGACATGTAGAGATCCGTTGTTCTTGTGGTGGATTGGTTCTACGTACATGAATTCCTTTAGTCTTCTTCACAAAAAATATATTTTTATGAATAGAAAAATTTATTTTATTGCATAAATAATAATTTCCTACCAGCTTGAGAGATTGGCAAACGACTCTGAATTGAAAGACCCAAAAGAAACTGGATAGCGGATATCAATTCTTTAAAGAGGGCGGTGGCCACTGGACCGAGAAACTGAAAATTATATGAATATCGAAGGGGAAAAATTATGAAATTTAAGTCAAAACCTGACGATTTAAAATTGGTAATTTAAAATTAAAGATTGCCAAATTGTAAAATTTAAATTAAAACATTCCGAAATTTTATTATTTTAGCCTCTTAAAATTATACAATTTAAAGACTGTGTGTTTAGTCGTCCCAAAAAATTGGAACCGTTGGAAAAGGGGATGGACTAGTCGTCTCGAATTTTCGGGACGACTAGCTAAGCCTATAAATAAATATTTGACTACTCATCCCGAATTTCGGGACGAAGAGACACTTCGCAATTTAAAATTTATTCGTTTAAAACTTAACAATTTAAAACATTCAAAATTGATTAATGTCCATTTGCACCGTTTGAAATAACAAGCTTTCAATAAGAATGAAGAATTTGGAATAAAGTTTTAAAAATTGAACAATTTTATTTGTAACCTTTAGATTAAAACATTTTTAAAGGTAACTCTCAAAATCGAGTAATTATCTGAATAGACAGATTGACAATTGTAGAATTTCAAAGTAAAATTGTAACATTTTATCCATTTTTGAAGAATTGTTTAACACTTTTTCTAATTGAAAACCTTATATTTAAGAAAAAAATGTAACCTTCAAAACTGAATCATTTGTGATATCCTTTGTGAATCCTTCGACATTCTTTTTTTTTAATTCGAGGCCATAATAGTTTGTTTCAAACAAAAAATATTCAAAATTGAACTACTTCAAACCTTAATCTTAATGAAATTCTCAAATTGGAGGCGTTCTAATTTGATTGTTAGTAAAGAATTAGAATTCCTAAACCAATTAAACTACATTCACAACCGATAGAAAGTTTGGATACATTTCTTTCGACCGTTTGAAAATGTATACTTCACATCAAAGACCAATATCTGTGCAGAAACAGAATCCACGACTTTGTAAGAATCATTTGCAAGATTAGAAAACTTCGCGTCGTATCTGCCTACGTTGAAATTATTGTAATAAACGAGTCGAAAAATGTTTATCTTTAAAGTAAAAAGTTTGTAAAGTAAAATTAGAATTTTGAAACAAATGAAGGTTAACGACGAATCTCGTACTTTTGGCTTCCCAAAAATTTCTATTGCACGAGTAAAAATTTTTTATGAATACTCAGCAAATTACATAATTTTCAATCGCGCAGTTGATTTAGATTTAAAGATTAGAATTTACTCTTGATTTTATGATTTGTCAAATTTTTAGAAACATTTTTCTAGATTTGGTAAATAGGTGAACTCAAGATTTCAAAATGCTCATTTTGTTAAAAAAAACTTTTTGTTTTGAACATAAATATTTTTTGACTGCCTTATTTAAATAATTTCAAAGTTTTTTTTGATTGATTGATTGATTTTGATTGATTTTGATTGATTCGATGTGAAGTCAAATTATTCTATTTACAAAGTCGTAGATTCAGTATGTGCAGATATTTATCTTTGATGTGGAGTGTATGAATTTTAAAACAAAGTATCTCGTTGTCCCAAAATTCGGGATGAGTAGTCAAATATTTTTCATAAGCTTGGCTATTCGTTCCGAATTTGCGGGATGTCTAGTCCATCTCCTTCTCCATCCCCCAATTATTCTTGACGACTAGACACAACCATTTAGAAACGACCAAAGGAAACATACCCAAACTTTCCGTCGGTAATGTAAATTGAACAACTTGAATGTTAATGCGTTCGATATTGAGCATTCGCATAATCAATCATAAAAAACAAACAAATTGAAACAATAAAAATTGAATAATTACAATTAAAATGAATTGCTAAAAATTAAACTTTCCTCCCTCCTTACTTTTAATTAAAAGTAGTGGAAGTGGAACAATTTCATATTTGAATTGCTAGAAATTAAACAAATACAAATTTGACAGCAGCAAAAAACAAAACTTGTGAAAGCATAATTTAAATTTAAAAAATCTATTTTATTTTCTTTTTATTTGATGAAATAGTTCCAAAAAATTTGCTTGTGGACGAATCTATATCAAATCAGGCAGATTCTACACATGAAGTCGAAGAATCTCTCTGGGGCGAAATATATATTTTTTAGAGGAAATTAGGCGATACTTATTTTTACTATTTGCAAAAAAAATTTTGTATGAAGTTATGCGTATTAGAATCAAATTTTCTCATTTTTCTCGAAAGTTTGCACATCTAAAAAAGATCTGTAAAATATAACTCTTGCTCTTTTGGGATATCTTGCATCAATTACGAAAAAAATTTGAAAATGATATTTTTAGGGGAAAAAATTCTCCCAGCCTAAAAAATGGCTCAACCCACATAAAGCTGATAGGATGCCTCTCTTATATTAGCAGAAACTTTTTAAAACATTAAAAGGAATAAAATAGGTTGGATTATCCAGAAAATATTTTTTTCGTACTTTCAAAAAGTTTTTCTGGAAAACGCTACTTGGATTTCAACATTTTTTCGTATCTGTCGTTTGCGAGAAAAATCAGAACATTCAATTTGATATGAAAAGAAAATTCTCCTGGCGACAAAAGTTATTTAGCCTACGTATCAGGGCTTAAAAGAAATCTCCAATATCACAATCAGGTCAAAAGTTATAGAGGATTAAAGAAAAAATAGGGATTTTTTGAAAAACAAAGCACAAACTTCAAATACGAATAACTTCGTAGACAATTTTTTTTGTTGCAATTCTAAAAAATACGTATCGCCTAATTTCCTCTAAAAAATATATTATGAAAAATTAAAATATTTTAAGTTAAAAGCAATAGAAATAAACCAATTAAAAATGTTAGATGATTTAAATTGAACAAATAACAGTTTGACAGCAATACAAATTAATAGCGTAAATCTTATTTTTTTGAATTGCCGCTTTTCAAACTCATCTGTTATATTGATTCCTTATTTATGTCTTGAATTTATGGGAAACTATTTTTTCAGTAGTGTTTCTAAACAATTTCTTTTTAAATGTATCAATATACAAATTTAAAATCTTTTAACCCATTTGATTTTTGAAAGTCTATTTCAATTTCTTTTCATTTGAAATAAATATATCAAAGTGTTTTTCCCATTTTGTTTGGTTTGTAAAAAAATAAAGCCTCTCGCATTTTTTTCAAGAAGTATTTCAATATTTTTAGTCGCTTCCACCTTAAAATATTCTTTTAATCGAATCATCTGAAGAATGATTTCCATTCCAGAAAAATTCAAACTACGATAATGGAATGGTTGTCGATCCACCGATTTCTTCTCAGGAGAAGGAAGTTGCCAACATGACGGTAATGACAGAGGCAAAAGACAATAATCTAAGCTCAGATACGTTGGAGTCAGTACCTGGAAATTACGTGAACGAAAATATAGAAGAGGAATCATCGAACGACTTAGATAGTATTCCCTGTAGTGTGAAAACCAAACCCTACTATTCCATAAATGCAAAGCTAAACCAAAGAGAAAGGAAATCTGTGATAGGAAATGTCCCTCCTATAAAACAGATCGAGACGAATTATGTAGGAAACGTTGTTGAAGAATCGCCACCGATTATGGAAGAGAGAAATCCAATGTTAGAAAATGTAAAGCCACCACCAATCTTAGACGCGAATTTTAAATTTCTCTCTGGATCGCTTTCTAACAGGACTTCACAGACTTGCAATAAAACAAGCGTGACTTGTCTAATTTGCGGTAAACAATTGAGTAATCAGTATAATTTGAGAGTTCACATGGAAACTCATAGTAATAGTTCTTATAGTTGTACAGCGTGCTCACACGTGTCGCGTTCTCGTGATGCTCTCAGGAAGCACGTTTCGTACAGACATCCTGTGACGTCTCCGCAAAAACGTCCTAGGTATAATTCGTCAAAGCCATAGGAAAATTTCTAGCAAATATTTTGAAGTCGATTTCGATACCTCTATGTTAAAAGAACATCGCTTGGAGTGTATGTCTAAATCTAAAACGACCACTCTGGCGTTGGTCGTCCAAACTAACATAACCACTCTGCTTTTCAAATTGGCCCATCACTGTAGTAAACATGCGCGGCAAACAGTAGAAAGATTTAGTAATTAGTACTTACTGGTTTAGTATTATATATTATTCAGAATTATTTCCAATTCACTTAAATTCTTTTGAATTGCTTGGAATGCTTTTAAACTCTTTCGAATTCAAAGAAATTCGTGGTTAGTTTAGACGCCCAACGACAGTGTGGTCGATTTAGAGTTTAGACGTACACTCTGAAAAGGGGTCTTTTAACACGTGGCCATCGATTTAATTGTGACAAATCTCCGTGCGTAGAGAGCTTTTCCATCGAAAGTCGGTTTCAGTTTGGAAATAAATTTTGGGATAGGAGAGTTTTGAAAAAACGCGGAAATACTTAAGATACTTTTGAGGGTTTCTGAGAGTAGATATTGATGGAAGGGCGAACAAGTTCCTTGAAACCTTTAGTGTTCAAATTGTTATTGTTTCCTTGTTATCGTTAAATCGTTTTAATAAAGACATCTTAGATATACGATATGTATATAATATATATATGTAATCTCCTTTTTCACGACGAGCTGTACTTTAAAAGTCCATTTAGGTCATTTAACTGTCATATATTTAGGTTTTGTAGATAACAATCGTGTATATATGTAGAATTGTTTTCCTATACATAAATGGTTGCGCTCAGAAAAGTTATAAAATAAATATATTTTAAAGTGGAATGAAGTGGTTTTTTCTTAAAGCATCCTTGTTCGTGTTTTAATTATTGAAAATCACAGAGAGTGTATTTTTATATCGTTTGTACTTCTTGAAACATGTTTCCGAAGCAAATACAAAAATGTGTATAAATATAACATTTTTAATACACTTTGGATTAGCAGATAAAATAAAAATTAGTGAATTGGGAAATAGATTGGAATGAAAAAAAAGAAGTTCGTGGTGAATTGTCGCTGATAATTGTATTAAAAAAATAATATACAATATTTGTAAGCTACATGATAAATAAATAAAATGCATTTGTAGTTAGTTATGCCACCAAAATAATGTTAAAAAACCGTGACAGTTTGACATTCCGAAAATTGATTAAATCTTCTCCACGCGCCATATTTTAGTATTGCAATCCTGACCCACAGAAATCAG
>CAKNWU010136480.1:2546-13732 GCA_932072015.1 Andricus quercustozae | reverse complement strand
GTTATCTTCAGAATTATTACCCCCTGTACACATTCGTTCATCGCAATATACCATACGATTTCAAAAAACATTTGTTGAAAAAAATGCTGGTGGTAATTAACATACGTAAAGTAACAATTTTACTTGAAAACTAATTTTTTTTAAATGCAAACTATAGTCCTTAAAAGACGTCATTTTCTTTAATGTATTGTTCTTAGAAGTCTTTTGTAACATGAAGACGCATAAGCATCTAAGAGGGCACATCAAAATGTTAAAAAAATTTTTTCTCTGGTGCGTGAAAGAGTAAAAAAATATTTTTCATGATTATTGAATTATTGTGTTGTGAGTGATTTCTCCATAGTTTTTTTTGCAATTCAAATTAGTATTTTCTCTTAATTTACGCTAATACGAGATTACTTACCCCTTTTCAGAAGTTCACGATCATTTTCGTCCAGTTTGTCATCAGGTTTAACCCTTCTACTTGTATGATTACGATTATATGTACTCGACAATATTTAAATGTGCCCACAAAACATATTTCTGAATTAATTTCCGTTTGGTTAAGGCATTTTATTCTAACATGATGTTTCTTTAATAATTTGCTGCAAAACAACGCCACTAGTACTTGTTTAATAATAATACTTTTATCCGTAATTCCAAATTATTAGTAATGCATGTTTTTCCATAAGAAAATGGAATCAAGTTAGGGATAGCATCCTAAAGTAGATCATTAAAATTTTTACTTTTGAGGAAATTAAGAAATAGTTTATTGTGAAACAAGTGCGCAAAATAGGTGATTGTGTGCGAGTGTGAATTTTGCACCATAAGCCGATGGTTCGAAGCATAAGTCAGTGGTTAACGCGCGAGCGAAGTGAGTGCGAAATCGTAGACGAGTTCTTCGAGCCGAATGCGAATGATGCAATCCCACGAGTTAGCAATCACCTATGCGCACGAGTATCACAAGCTATTTTTTGCAGTGTCCGTCCGAAAAAGTTGTGTTAGGAGGAGTTAACGAAAAATACTAATCATAAAAGAAAAGATTTTTAAATTTCGAAAAAAAATGTTTTGAACAAAAATGTTTGAAACAAAAAATGTCTGAAAAAAATTGCATGAAAAAAAATGTTTGAAAAAAAATGTTGCAAAAAAAAATGTTTGAACAAAAACTTTTTTGGGCTTATGTCCTTTTGCTGTGCCAAATGTTGAAGAAGATGCCAACACCAGTGTTTGAAGTTACCTATGCCAGTGTCTAAAGTACCTCATCTCGAAAGTGCGCATGCGCAGCTTTTTCACCAGTGCCTAAAGTAAGCCATCTAGAAGCATGAAAAGTTCAACTTTAGAGCTGGGTGTTGCAAAAAATAATTTTGAGTATTGAAAACGTTTCATTCAACTATGTATTTCCATACACAAATAATTCATACATACTGGGAAACGTGGAAAAATTAGATCGAGACAAATACTCGTGAAACTCTTACGTCATTGTGCAATTACCCTTGAATAATATCCCCTACTTGATTTTATTTTGTTATGGAAAAACAACGAATACTAATAATTTATAGTTACTACTAAAAGTATTATTAGTAAACCATTATTAGTAGCGTCTTTTTACAGCACATTAATAAAGAAGCATCATATTAGAATAAAATGCCTCAAGTGAACGGAAATTAATTCAGGGATGTGTTTTTTGAACATATTTTATTATTGTTGTACACAAAACCTTATCCATACAAATAGAAGGGTTAAAGCTTAAAGCACACCCGACGAAAAAGAGTGTTAACTTCTGCAAAGGGGTGGGTAATCTTGTACTATTGTAAATTGAGAGAAAATAATAATTTGATGTACAAAAGACTACGAAGAAATCACTCACAAGACAATTCGATAATCATAAAAAATGTTTTTTTACTCTTTGACGCACCAAAGTCACATTTAAAAATATTTTGAGTGTCGTCTTTGATTCTTATGCGTCTTTATGTCATAAAAGACGGGTAAAAAGGATAAATCATATGCCATAGAGAATGAGATTTTTCCTATACTGACCAAAGAACGAATGTTTGCTCCGTACCGAACCCCTTCCTGGCGCCATGAGATGCGTTGCATTCAGGGAGCTAGTCCCGAAGAGGAAGCCACAAGAAACAACAAGACCACGGCCGAGGCACGGTGTTGGGCCTCTATAGGCAGTGACCGGTGTCACTGTCTGGCGAGAAGAAGAGGAGGAGAGTTTACTGGGTATTACTTCGGTTGAGTAACACATTATGTGCGTAAATTCATTCTCACCTTCTCTACCAAAAAACGAAACAGAAAAAGCTACTACTACTACCACTCCCACATGCAGCCTTTAGCCAGGAAATAAGGCATCTGTAACGAGGGTTCCCGCTGAATAAGGTTATAAAGCTCAATAAGCAGTCGCGGACAATGGTCCACGGATGGTCCCGAAAGAAAGACCCCCAAGCCCAGGCGAAAAATACCGTACCGAACGCTGCATGGCGCCAGGGAATAGTGTCTCATACAGTGGCTTTAGAACACCAGGTCGTCTCCTAGAGTAAGGAGTCCTTAACCCGCATGGGGGGCTCTGCGGGGCGTACAGAATATTTGCCTAGCTACTCGTGAGACTAGATATAGAGAATACAAATATTAAACGAAGTTTTTGTGAAGAGGTGTTTGAAGTTCACATACTTGACATAATACTAAGAACGGAGGATTTCAGCAATAGACCATTTTACTTATCGGAAAGTTTACTGCACATGTGCAATGTACTTTCTGTTGTACCCAGTTGTTGCGATCATTTTTACTCGTTCAACACAGTGTAAATAGTTTTATTTAATTATTAAATTAATGTGACAAATAACCGAAAAAGAATTTCAAAGTGAAAATGAATGTCAATGAAAAAGGAAGTAAGGGAGCGTATATGCGTTGTATGTACGGCTTGTGCAAAAGTGATAGTTGTACCAAAGCATACAAGGAACATAACCTCTTCTACTTCATACGTTTCCCGAAACTTTGTTTACAATGTAGAAGTGGTCGTATTATGAAAGAAGACTTCAAGAAACATTTTGAAGAATGTTATAATTGCTTAAAATGTAAAACTTGGGTCGAGGCATGCGATCGCACAGACTGGTACATATATGCCAAATTCAACTCTGTTCATAAAGTTACTCACAGACATTACATTTGTTCTTTACATTTTGTGGGATAAAGTGGACCCAGTGAGGAATTTCTAAATCCTATCAAAATTATCGGAAAAAGTTTCAAAATCGATGGTAAGAAAGGTGGTGAATATATTGTTTATTATATTATTTATTAAATTGTATCCGAAAATTTTGGCCTTGAAACAACACACTATAAATAACTATTTTTTACCATTCTCTTCGAAAAACACCATCAATTTTATTTTAAAAGAATTGTGAGACTTAAATCCTGTCTTTTAGCTTTAATATTTGTTGCAATCACAATACTACAAACAAAATTTACCATTATGAGAAACTCATAACCTACAAACCTGTTCACAAGTTCAGATGTTTTACCATTGTTAGGTTGTTTCCGGAAACTTAACCACCGTCTCAATTGAGCAACCCTATGTTTTTCTATTTCACACTCGCCCAATTTCGCACCCGGAACATCGTCTTCATTTAATTTCACTCCGACAAAAGGTACAATTGTACACATTTTTACACAGTATGAGCGCAACTTTCATACTACGCGGGTAGTCCACGGCCGCCGCACATGCGCAAATAAACTTCCGATAGTTAGGTAAAATGGTCTATTCGAAGAAAATTATGTTCCTCCCACATAGGGATGGAATTGACGCTGTACAGAAGACGTTTATCCATATGAAATCGAACGCAAAAATTGTGAGGATGTGGTGCAATGGTTCTGCGTACCACCTTGGCACCACTCTTGGAAAGAAGGTACGGATTGCAAAACAGAAAATCAGAACGAAGTAGGTGATCAGCAACTAAGACTCGGGTCACCCAAGATGAAGGAGGAGAAACTGAGGCACGCGCTCCTCGAATGGGTTCTCATCAAACTGGCGAAAGGGACTCTCTATACATAGAGATCGAGTATTCAGTACCGAGACGGAGGAAGTGCAATATGCGCCTGCGAGATTCTTTGGAGTTGACTAGCCAGCGAACATGAAGGTGTCTATGGCAAAAAAACCCTTCATGGGAATGAGGAGAGCATACGTCAATATGGAGCGCTAAATCTTCTGCAGGCAACCCAAATAAGGATCGGTTAGGTTTTCTCCAGGGTTAGGAAAAAAACTGAGGCGAAACGCTGTTGTCACTGTCAAGGCTACCTCAAATTGGTAGTAGATGCAGTTCCACCTACTCTAAAAGAAGATAGACAGTGGAGAAAATGTTTACATAACATTAATACACTCTCATTCAGGATGAAAATGTAATAGAAAAATAGCGTGACTAAGGAGAGGATTGGGTTAAAAATCAAGATAAATTACGTCACGTGGCGTGTGTCCGCTAAGCTATACTAAATTTGAATTATTCTTACTAACCTGAGTTACTTTGTTCCTCGTCCTGCATGATATTTATAATCTCTCCCCCTTGGCTATCCTTATTAGATGGCATAGAATCTTGAGGAAATTTGTTTTGATTAGCAGAAATGGCACCAACACTGCTAGCATCCTTACTCTGAATTTTACTTGGCGGGCAAGACGTATGCATCCCGGTGGCTACACTCTGTAAGAACCGCGAAGCATCTGTAGCAGCCGGTCCAACAAGAGCACGACATTTTCCCTCTAACTTGTCCCAAGCACAGTATGGGTCCTGCAGTGCAACGCATTCGCCACAAGAAAGAATTCTGTCACTGTAGCATCGATGCAATCTCAATGCTTGGACTTGGCTGTCAGATATGACAACAAGACGACCATCCTCCAAACCATCACCAGCTTGAGATGCCCGTACCACTTTTATACCACGTACTGGAACCGTTGCTGGGAAAGCTTGGATTTCTTCGATAACAACTGGACTAACCCTTTGGTGAGAATCAGCTGACTCAGCGTTTATGGCTTTAATAACTTTTCCGTTGTCAGTACCAATAAACAAAACATCATAGGTTTTGCCTCCGGGCGTTTTCACTTGAGGATCTACTGTTATCTGTGTAAATCTATAGCTGCAAAATAAATAAATGTTTATTTCATGAAAATTAAAGTTATTATTGAAGTCAATTTGCGGTTGATTTGACGCTTCGGATGAAATAACATGTTATACATTGTGTGACTTAAATAGTAATCTTTTGGATTATAATATTACAGTTTCTGTATGGAACTTCGAACAGTCATACCTCAGGATGTTGTGAAATCAACAGACTAACTAAAATTTATAATTCCGTACAAAAATATTTTTATACTTTCAATAGTTTCGAGAGTCGCCATAATTTAAAAAATAATCTTTTCAATTTTAATTATAGAAAAAGTATCCCTTTAACTGCTTTGATAGATCAAGCAAGTTATACAATCGCGCATCACTGCAAAAAAATCATTGTACTTACTTAACGGACGGTATCATTTGCGCAAAATTTAACAGATAACTTCTTTGGATCTTAATAACCGTAAACGTGTTACTAATAACCTGTAACTAATGATTGTCAGCTTTTTCTGCCATTAATTGGAAATATAATCTTAATGTTATAACAAAAAAAGGTGATAACAAATTCGTTTGTGATTACAAATTTTCTCTTTTTTACACTAACACCGTTGTCAAATTCACCGAATATGAAGGGAACCTAATCAGTGAATCGGTCCGATTTCGGTACGTAATTTTTACAAAATTATAATATAATAAAATAGTCTGAAAGAAGTCGAAGAAATCAAGTTTTTCCTTACAAATATCAATAGTATTTTCCAGACGTGAAATCATAATAATATTTTAGATCCTAAAGTTCTGTTTTTACATAGGTAATTTCTTTTTTCGGAATTAACACGATAAAAAATTGCGCATCACCCTAGGCTACCACCATTTTTGACTTGATTTAGAAATTAAACAACAGATTTCGTGTAAAACTGAAGAAAAAAAAAACAATGACTTAATCCTATTAATTCGCGATTTATGAGTTTTCAAAGATTCCAGTCTTTTCTCATGTTTTTTTTCTAACAATGTATAGATGTAGCTTTCTAAATAGTTTGTCTATAAGCCATCACACGTAGAAATGCCACAAATAACCAAATAATCTAAAGGAAATTATACCGTCCGGTACAGAGAGCCTCATTTTACTCCATAAATACTAGCAATATCTATTTTTTAAATGCCAAGTGGTACTCTTTTTTTTACTAGAAGTGCGTATAAGGAGGAAAAAACAGTTAACTTAAATAAGTTTTGCGTAATATCAATCTTTGTAATTTTCACGTTATTTGAAGTTATACCATTCGAAAAGTTCATTTAACGAAAAAATTATAATAAATGGCAGTTCTTCCACCTCCACTGACACTTTTATTCGAAAACGGAGTACCGTTTCGTATCTACAAATCCATTTTCTCTCAAAATCTTAATCAGCGAGAAATTTTAGTTGTAAGCAGCTAAACTTCGCTGATTCGGCATCGCATATAAGTTCATTATTGATTTGAATTAGCGGTTTACTTACCGCTGATATACAATTTCTTAGTTTTTATTCATCTTATTATACTTCTAAATGAGGCAGGATATCTAAAAAATGGTGTAGTATTTGTGAAAAACTGTGAAAATATGTTTAATATTATAATTTTTGTGTTGAATGAATTTTTCGAATGGTAACCTCAAACCCCTTACGGCAATCAATCCAAGTATAGAAAGATTGCGTTGATACCTGATCGATTCCTGGGTAGTACACCTGTCTATTAACAGGTTCTCCCTGCAACCTGCCACTCATCTCTTATATCCACGTTGTTAAACTATTGCAATTCATACCGGCTCGATAGATGTTAATATCCTCTTTTTGAGGATGCCAGTGAATAACTTGTAGCTGGTGTTTAAACAAGGTATGGGAATATAGTTCTTTGGATTTGACAAATATCCGGTCTTAGGGATCAATACCTTGCGCCCTTCCACTAGCCACTCGGAATGGGTTGTTCTCCGTTTAAGAAAGTAGTAAATATACGAGCTAGATCTTGGTGCATAGAAGTGAACTTCTTCCACCAAAAGTTGTTGATTTTATCTGGCCCTGGCGCTAAAAAGTTCTTAGTTATAGCGATAACTTTCTTCACTTCTGCAGCAGTAATTAGTAGACACTCTTTCTGTGGACCTTGCAAGCTTTGCCTTTGGCAAAAGTTACGAAAGAGTGATATATCTGAAGCGTCTTCGTTTAGCTGATAAGTATCTCCACATACTTCCTTCCAGAGAACTTTAATCTCTTCTCGACTAGGCGGATTTTTGACGGCACGTGACGTTTTATTGAACAGACGGGAAGGATGAGTAGAAAATGTGGAATTTTCCTGAATCCACTTTACTCGCCGTGTAATGCGCTGTTTCGTTATCGAAAGAGATCTTATTTTTTGCGTCCAGTGCGTATGATTTGCTTTCCTTAAGTTTCGAGCAAGTGCCCTAACTTTTGGAGTGAATTTTTTATTTGATGTTATGTAGCTAATCACGCACTGAGTATTTGATGCATGCGATCTCGCCATTTCAATTTTAAACTGAAGCTGTGCAATACGCTCGCGAGTCTAACTCAGGCGTAATGAAGTATATTTACTTCTATTGTCGCTCAGCAGGGAGACCGCCTTCTCGTAAACTACACAGTTCAGATTCCAGAGATTACCATCTTCGGGGAGCAAATCGGGGAGAGCAGTATTAGCTTCAGATAATTTGTCCATCCTCAGAAAGACTTCTTGGTGGATAGATCTCCTACTTCTCATGTTGCAATTATCGGCTATCTGCAAAGGTGGTATATCCGTTTTTGAGCAAAACGGACACCTGATGTCTTAGATACTGATGCGTTGGTCCGACCACTTAAATCGATGTTCTCGCGTTTGTCCGGGGCCATTGCCTGGTCATTGCCTCGGTTCGGTCCTATTGCCACTCCCAACTGAACCATGGCCTCTATCCGAGAGAGGCCTATTGTGCGTGGAATTGCGCGATACTGGTGACGTAACCGCATAATTCGTTGCAATTGGCAATAGCCCAATGCAACGTGGCTGACTGCAAGAGCCTGAGCCCAGCATACACAATAGCCAGGAAGTTGCATTTTACAGGCTCAAAAAAACACCAAATTTTCAATTACAAAAACAAATCATCAGGAATATTTTCCAAAAAAAAGTTCCCTGTACCGGTTATGTGGTTGAAATATGACATTAAACCATTCATCCTTGTAGACGCCTTGTATATTTGGCAAAAATCCGAATCGTTTTAAGAGCTCGATTTTTAGCTCATGTATTACAAATGACATGTTTCCTCCTACAAGGATGAATTATTTGATGTAATACTTTAACCACTTAATCTAAAGGTAAAAACACAATACCTATTAATGCCTTTTTTCGAAAAATGGTCTTGCTGTTGTGTTTATTTTTAATTAATGGAAAATATGCTGGATTTATGCCCCTGGTAACGAGCAACCCGCCATCGGCAGTTTACCCACGATGAACCTAAAACTGGCACTCTCGGTTTCAAGAAGCCTGTTTTCGGTACATCATGGATACTTTCCTGGTGGCGGATTGCTCATTTCCAGGCACATGAAGGAAATACATTTGCCATTTATTAAAAAAAATACTATTTTCCGAAATAAGGGTACTAATAGGTTGTGTATTATGCCATTGAGATTATTTCGTTCAAATATTTCATGAAACAATTCATCCTTGTAGGAGGAAACATGTCATTTGTAATACAAGGGCTAAAATCGAGCCTGAGGAAGTACCTTAAAGGACAATTTTTCAGAAAAATAAAAATATAAAATCACGTGTCGGATATGTATTCCTGTCAATGAGTGTACCTAATAGATTCCCAAAAAACAGGCATTTCTAAAACTATACTATCAAGTATAGTTTACATACTTAATTGTTGTTCGCAATTTTAGCCAAATATTATAACTTGTTAGTGCTAAAAGAGGTTACAAAATGATATTACGTGCTACAAAGTCTAATTTATTTGAATGTTAAAAGTTAAATAAATTGTTACGGCCTTTTTGGGCCGACAGAGAGAACAACTGTGACGCATCAATTTGTCAAACGTGCCATCTCTCATTTTTTCGACAATTTTCCATTCGAAAAATTGAGAGGTGGCCTACATGACGAATTCCTGTCTTCAAGTGTTTACTGCTACGGTTATTCGGGACTTACGAAATTATTAAATTATTAAATTGTGTGATTATTATTAATTAATTAGAAAAAAACAGATAATTCTGAGAAAGCGTTCTAGTAGACCTAGCTCCATGCCGTTTGCGGGAAAATGAAGCTAGATGAGCTCTAGGAAACATATTCAAATATCAGGCAGGTTGGATAATAATTACTAATTTTAATGGGTTATTAAAAATCTAACATTTTAGGTTAAAATGGCGTGAGCGCGCGAGGTAGGAACAGAGAGCACGGAGGACGGTGTCCCCACCGCTCCTTTGCGATCCCCATTGCTGGGGTCGGGCCAATCATTGGGCCAGCAGCCGCTCTCTTTTCCACCGAGAGCACTCGCGCCGGGCTGCCTGCGTGCAGCCAGTGACTGGCAGAGTCAGTCGTCTTCGAGTTTCAGCCAGGGGAAGCAGCATCCGCTCTCCTCTCCTGAAATAAACGAGTTGGCAAATTCCTAAAATACCAGTTGTTCTCTTTCTCTCTTACCTACGCCTAGGAAGTGACAGGCGTCCTTCCTCTCTACATCTCGTGATTCGTGCTGAGTGTACGGGTGAAACAGTGAGTTATCGGTGCATTGTATTCAAATAATCGTAATTTCGTGTCTCTACTATCGATTAATTTCGCGCCCGGTTCACGGGTAAATTCCGCATTTTTTTTTCAACATTAGCATACCTTGCGCATGGTGTCAGGCCTTTATGGCTGATTCCCATGCTCTGGGTTCCGCGAACTGGTTCCGTGTTCGGTGAAAATAGGTCTTTCGGCAATTAAGTGTTATTGCTGGGTTCTGCGTCCGTTTCGTAAACCTTGCGCACGGTGTCAGGCATTCTGCCGAGTCCCGTTGCTCTGGGTTCGTATACCGTTCGTAACGTCACGTCGCGTTTTCCTTTCGTCGCATTATATTTAAAATAAATAGAGGTCGGAAACCTACACATGTCAAGGGGAGGCACGAAACGTAAGCGTCCCTGCCTCCCCGCTCGCCTTCGTCAGCAGCAGCAGGCTCGGGAGGAAGCGCTTTTGGCCGCTCAGGCCACCGTTCCAGAACAACCGGCACCCGTACCGGAACTAGAACCTCCCGCACCCCCTCCGGGAACACTTTTGAAGGCGATTCCCGGACGGCTAAAAACCACTGATCCTCGCCTACGGAAGCAAGTCTGAGAAGCTTTTTCCGCTTTTTCACGCTTTTTCCGTTGCCGCGTTTTGCTTAAATAAAAGGGGTCGATTTCGAACGTGCTCGACCCGTTACGCCGTCCACACCGCAACATCCAGGGTATCAATCCATCCCGGAGGAATTACCATTACCGTGCGACCAGTTGCTCCCCCCGACGAGGACCTACCGCAACCGACGAGTCTCTTTGCGAAAGTCGCATCTTCAACCTCAAATCCTGGGAAAACTCCTGCTTCGGGTCCCATCGATTTATCGCGAGTATATGTCTCAGCAGTATCCCTGCAACCTTCCGGAGGTCTGCCTCCTACTTTAGGAAAGGGTTGGTGCTTCACCACCCTTACAGCGTCACCGGCCCCTGCCATTCCGGGCCCCTCTGACACGCACTCCCTTGTCGACCTACCGCAGGTCTACAACTTTCTCAAAATCTCGGTTCTTAACTTACTTCCTTCTTTAACGCTAAACTCTAATCGAAAAGGCGAACATCTAGCCGCTAGCAATTTTTTAAAACGCGAATTTGTTACCACTAAAATTCGGAAATGACAAGACGAATCCCTCTCCTCTAACAACTAGTTCTTTTGAAACAACGAACTTTTCGCGCCGCTGCCTCCGTCGGGAAGCACCGCGGACTGAATATGTTCCCTCTCACCGCCTCTGTCCATGGACGGCCTCACGGCCTGGCAAGCGTGTATTCACCCACAGGGGACTAAGCGAGTATACTTACCCCCGCCCACTAGCCAACGAGACCAGCCCCGGTCAATGGCCCACTTGGACGCCTCTCTCGGTGAGACA